>CAIGRF010292638.1:0-16535 GCA_903798235.1 Fraxinus ornus | reverse complement strand
TAACTAAAAATCAGTCAACGTTATTACGTAGCCAACTATACTACGGCACGTGCCTTGCAATTGCCTCTGGCTAGTATTACAAAAAAGATTGAAGAAATTGAAGAACACGTCTATTTAGGCACGTGCCTCTTACTAGTATTACAAAAAAAAATTGAAGAAATTGAAGAACACATCTCTCTCTCTCTCACACACACACACACACACATTGGATATAAGACGAAGGCCTGTTCAACCTCTCTTTATGATTGTGTATATTGAAAGAGGACTGATATAATTATACAAAGGAAAAGCGGGAAAAATTACGTGCTCAGTTAAATGTCAAAATTCATGTAGTAAAACCCGAGAAAAAAGAGCGCAAAAAATAATAAAATAATTAAATGTGATGTGGTTAGTTGCCGAAGACCTTGGAAAATGGAAAATCACTTCAATAATCTAAAATTTAATTACAAGAATTTTCTGCCATCTCATCTTTTTTTTTTACACAAATCGGTTGGCTAAGAAGAGTGAGGTTTATATTTCCCCTCCCCATTCAAAAACCATGATAAAAATTGAGTACAATAAATTAGGCAAATGGTTTTAGAGAGTTCAACTTCAATTGTGTGGTTGAAAATGAGTAGAAGAATAAGAATAAAAATATTAATGTGGCTCAAAACTTCTATTGCGTATTCCTAGTCATTTTCATTCAACCATCACCGCAATTGAAATGAACTTTGTTTTCCATGTGCTTTGCTATTCTATTTCATTATTTGACGGACATGTTTGCGTACACGTAGAGGAATTTTTTTGTGTGGACGAAAGCATTTAACAAGTTAGTGTTTTTGTATTAAATGTAAATTCTATAAAAAAAAAAAAAATAACTTTTCATTTATTAAAAAAAGAAAAAGAAAAGAAAAGAAACAATATAAGAATATTGTTTTTATTCATTGAAGTACCAATACTAGACGGACTTCCATCGAACTGCGAACCTCATGCACTTTGGCAGCTAGTTGATAGGGATTCGATTGCATGGATTTTCATTTAGTACGAGAAGAGAGGAAACTATAGGTCCAAATAGTATAAAGATGAGTTGATTTTTATTGTAGTGAATACCAATTTGTTGTGAAAACGGAGATGATACAAGATTAATCCAATACGAAATTGTTGAGAAAAAAATAAGATATTATAGCCTCAATATGAAGTAATTGATCACAAGAAAAAAAATATTTTGTAGAAAATGACGATTTTATTATAATATGAAAAAATAATACAAAGATTTATGTTTACAATGTTTCTAACTTCTACTAAATCATAATGAAGAGCCAACTATATATAGAGAACTGATAAGTGTATTTTATACATAAAATATCAATATTTGATAGTTCTTTTGACAAAATATATCATAAATTGTTGTATTTTATGTTATATAGGTAAAATTCAATGGTTGAACGAGAAATCGAAAGAAAGAAGCGAAAGTTGGTGAAAATGGCAAAATGCAAAGTTTGATGATCAAATTGCAAATATTCAATAGTTGATTCGGACTACAAAATCATAATTTGAAGATTTTTAGGAGACAATTGGATGGAATTAGAACTCAAAAAGGAATGGAATATGATCAAAATCAATTTCCAATCGCACAAGATATATTCCAGATTTCTAGTCNTGTTAAAGTAGTCCAAAAACTGCTTGGACAAATGTAATAATATTTTGAAAATTCACAAGTATAATTTTCAAAGTAACACATATCACAAATAGAAATTTTTTCCAAATGATTTAATGCATCTGTAGGTCGTACTGAAAGAACCGATGATGTGACATATCATGTACTTACATTTGTTTGATATCCATTAATTATTATTATTATTTAAAAAAAAAAACGAATTTTAAAATAGTGATTTTTTAAAAAAATATGTGATTAAAAAAAAAAAAATAGATTTACGTAAAACATTTTATTATGAGAATGTGGTTGAAAGGTCAAACTTGTTTAAAGTAATTATATCATTTCTTACTTCAAATTCTCAGACAAACACTTATATGCCAGCAAAATGGTTGCTCGTTCAAGCATCGTTTGAATTTTAATCTAATCAAACGGCTCATTTTAGTTTAATGAATCTTGACATTATTAAAATTTGAAATTTTATCTCAAAAGATCAACCTTATTGTCACCTTCGCAATCGTACAATTAATTAGTGAAAGTAGACCCGTAAGATCCACGCAAATTAGGAGCCTGTTTGGTAGAGATTGAAATCGGATTAAAATTAAAAAATTACTCGTTATTGTTGACTTTTATTAGATGGGTGAGACCCAATAACGACCATATTTTCAATTTTATTCGAATTTTAATAATTACCAAACATGCTCTAGCTAAGCTTTGAAAAAGATTACTGTGTACTGCTCCAACGTTGGGAGTTTAGGGCCACAGATTTTTGATGTAATATCAACTACCATTTGTTTGTTCAGTGATTCAGGTCTACTTTCAGTCCCTATAAATTCATAATACAGGTTGACAGACTAAGTACATTATTCTGCAGTTAAATTTCTTGGTGTTGATTATAATGAATTGGTTAGGGTTGTATGGACTCCTTCTTCTTCTACTACTACTCTTTAACAATGGAGCACCACAAGCTATAATCAAGTCTCTTCCAGGTTATTCGGGTACTCTTCCATTCAAACTCGAAACCGGGTTAGTTCCTTCATTCTTTGTTTTCCTTTCTGTTCGTAGTGCTAGACGGTTGACAAGATTTTAACTTTATTTTCATGTTTAAAATGATTGATAGATATATTGGTGTGGAAAAAAATGAGGAAGTACAATTATTCTACTATTTCATTGAGTCCCAAAACAATCCTAACACGGACCCTCTTTTGCTTTGGATGACCGGTGGACCTGGTTGCTCTGGTTTATTTGGCGTCATTTACGATACTGGTAAACTCTTCCCATAAATATATGTGAATTTTTGGAAAATCTTGAAAGAGTAGGAGATGGAAAAAAACAAAAACAAATTGAAGCATGAATCCAAGAATTAGGACCGAAAACACAAAAAATGAAGATATCAAAAAATCTAAAGCCAGATTTTACTCCCTATTAGTTTTTGAGGTTCTTTGAGGACTTCTTGCAAATAGCTTCGTAGATTAATTAGCATTTTACCCAGTTTGAGTTTGAGTAAAGCACAATGAAAACCCAAGAAAGGAATAATGAAATTTTGGAAATGAGGATGTATATGTTATGGTTCATAAATGAAATGACATCTTCTAAACAAGCAATTCAAGCCCTATTTGTTTCTCATTCTTTAAAACTTTTTTTTTATACGTACTCATTTTTAATCACGTATTTACACAATAAAATATTATACACGCAAACTCAAAATTTTTCTATACTTTTTAACCACATATTCTCCAAAAATTCACTAGTTAAAACAATATTTTTCCAAAAAAATGATCCAGAGCTCAAATTTTGTCTTATATATATGTGTGTGTGCGCTCCAATGTTCCTTCAAGAAGCATTTAAGTGAGTGAGAAACATGTTGGAGCCTAGAGTTTGTGTTTCGTGATTTGATGGTTTTTTAGATGGACTTACTTGACAACTTTACTATGAACTCAAGCACGTTTGGTACACTATATTGGATTAGACGATGTACAATTCGGGGTAACACGATTAGAGAGGATAAGATTAACTTGAATTATGATGTATTGTTCTAATACACGTTTGGTACACTATACCCAAAGCACGATTAGCCATTGTATTAAAAGACATACAAGTATATTTAAAATAAAAATAATTAAAAAAACTCTATAAATTATTTTTCTTACCTAAAGTAGAAGTACCTATAAATGATTTTTAACATATAAGTATTTTTGACTTATAATTAAATTTGCATATAAGTTTTTTTTGCTTATAGTTTTTTAAATTATATGTATTCTTTTATTTCTATTTAACTTATAAGTGATCTTAGTGGTGGGAATCGAGCCGAGCCGACTCGTCAAAACGAGTCACAAGTCGCCTGAGCACGAGCCCACAAGTCGGTTAGTCCAAAATATATATATGAGCTCGTCCAAAATGGCATGAGCTGAGCTTAAGCTCGGCTCGTGGTGGACGAACAATTAGATGGGGTCTCATTCCCAATGGGATGGGGTGGAATGGGTGATTTTATACTAGTTTATAGTATGTTTAGGATAATGACTACTTAACTTGATGGACTGAGGAAATAAGTTCAAAATGAAATTTTTCCTATTGTGCAGATGTATATAATGACCATTAACTTCACCTTTTGAATAAACTAAGAAAATCAAGAAAGAAAACAGAACTAAAAATGGAGATAAATATGACGAAATGTCAGTTGATGATGGCTTACAAAAAGAGGTGATATTTTTTTTATAAAACTACGTGTACTCAAAAAGTGGAAGTCCAATATTCTAGTTTAAGAGATATGGATTTTCACGTTAAATCTTACTCACTCCGTCTCAAAAAGATAGTCNAGGTAACCGAACAACCCTTACCCCAAGACCTATAATCTAGGTTGGAGAGAAAATCCAATCTTCTTATGGATTAATAATCATGGTCAAGAAAAGCAGATTCAGGAAAAATCACCAGGATTTTAGCAACACAAGAGAATAAGCTATTGTTGGAAGAATTCGTAGCTCAATACATTGCCAAGAGCTAGACTAATTTTCAAAACAAGAAGACTGCAATAAAAAAATTGAAAACTCAAATAGGAAAGCTATACCATCCAACAGAACATAGGATACCCTGCCAAGCGTAATGGAAAAGCCCTATGGTATAAGGTATTAGCAATAGAAGCTATTGAACATGAAGTTGTTGAGACATTATCAATCAAGCCTGTGACCCCAGTTTGAGCTTATGTGTCACTTATTCCATTTCCTCAAAGGCTTCGAAGGTAGCCAAAAGAGGAATATGTTCAAGCCATCACAACAAGAATTGGAGTTAAGCTACCAAAAATCAGTGCAAAGAAGAAATGGAGAATGAAGAATCAAGTATCTACTATGGGCGAGGAACAAGTGGTTCAGAATGAAAAATCAGCAAAGGTTAATTAAGAAGAATAGTTGAAAGTTCATAAGTTAAGGCAATTATTCCGGTCAATAAGCATACATCTTTAGTCCCATTTCCCTAATGGTTGCAAAATAGTAGGCTGAAAAGTAATTCAAGAAGTTATTGGATACCCTTAGGCAACTTCACATCAACATTCCATTCATTGACAACATTCTACGGATTCCAAACTAAACAGAATTTCTGAAAGAGACGTTGAAAAAGAAGAGAATGCTGCTAGAAGATGAACCATTATAATTGATAGAAGAGTAAAGTGCAATCGTGAAGCACAAGCTCTTTCCTAAATTAAAAGAGCAAGGGAGATTCACTTTACCTTGCTCTATAGAAAATTCACATAATACAACAGTTGATTATGGAGCAATTATTAGTCTGATGCTATTGTAGGATTGGGAAATCCAAAAACAACTTCAATAATTCTACTGTTAATAGATCACTCATCAAGCATCCTTATGGAACAATTGAAGATATGCTCATCAAAACTGAAGATCTCATTTTTTCAGATGATTTCATCATCCTTGATATAGAAGATTAGCACATGCCAGTAATTTTGGGAAGATCATTCTCAACAACTGGACGATCATTAATGGATTTTGAAAAGTGTGAGATAATCTTGAGGGTGGAAGAAAAAACAATAAACGTTTATCACGAGTACTCATACTAAGACAATCGCTTTACCTCGACAAATGTTAAAGGAATTGACCATGAAGAAAATGAAGATTGGGCAAGTCATAGATATAAAACAAAAGTTTGTGGATTGGTTGGAACAATGAGGGACAATAATGGAAACCCTATAATTTGGAAGAAAAAGATGAATTAAAGAACATCTGCCAACGCAGCCAACGTAAGGCTGAAAGCTCTCTTTTTCTGCCACCATAAGTAGCCAAAATATCAAAGCCAAGTTATTGAATAAGCGATTATTGGGAGGCAACCCAATTTTCTTTCCTTTTATTTTATTTTTAGAATATAGGATTAGTAAATTTCTCTGTTTTTGATAGTATAGGGTATCATCGTTCCCGTATTTCCTTATAAGTTATGTTTGAGCTTAAAAAAAATTGTTCTATATTATGATTTATTTATATTTAGTTTGAAGGAACATGACACCTAAAAACATAAACCTATATAGGACAAGAAAAAGGACATAGCAAGTGTTTTGACGTCTATCCTCTACCTTCAGATTTATACCAGGGAAATACTTAGATCTTTTTTTTGTTCCCCTTAATTTTTATATATTACTTGTTATATTTTTATACTTTGAGGACAATATCTATTATAAGTGTGAGGATAGTAAACATCGAGTATGTTATCTATTTTTATTGTTTTGCATGTTTGTTCATGCGGAAAAAATGAAAATTAAGAAAAATAATTTATTTTTAGCTTTAATTTTCTTCTGTATGTTTGTGTGAGCTAGTTAAACTTGCCTACTATGAAGCATATATTTGGAACCATTGTGAAAAATTATATGATGAGTTGATTTATGCTTATTCATATGAAATTTGATAATTTTGCACACAAAATTTATGTTTTTTCATTATAAATGATCAGTTTGATCCATATTTTGAATACATTCTAAAAAATAGTAGATCTTATATGATAAACCTAAATAACCACTAAATTATGCATCATTAAACTAATTTTAAGATAGTCTGGGAGTGATTGAGCTGTTGTAGGGAGATATTGAGAAAAATGTGGATTTCATGTGTGCTAAATTTTGTGTATTGTCTAAGTGTAATAAAATGAAAATTAGATAAAATCTTAAGTTAGTGGTCGGTTCTTGAAAATAAGTGTTTAATAAAGTGCATTGCACTAATCATTGTAGAAAAAGGGAAAAACTGCCTTATTGTGAATTTAATAACTTCTAAAAGATCCAAATGATGACACTCATGGTCCGTTTGATTGCGAAAGTGGAATTTGGGAGAAAGAAAATGAATTACAGGGAATTGAATTGCCTAGAATTTATTTTACTGGAAATTATAAATTAATTGTATTTTATTGGTATAATTTTTCACTTGAAAAATGTTGAAGATTTGGTATCCGTTTGATTTTATTTTTCCTGAAAATTGTTCATTAAAGTGATAATTTTTTTACCATTTGGTCTAAAATTTGTTCCAATTGCTAAAAAAAAATAAAAAAAAAATATCATACCGAATACCATTCGTTTAACTTTGTTTTGTATGGAATTTGTCAATAAAAGTTATAAGTTTTTGTACCATTGTATCTAGAATTTTCTCAATTGCCCAAAAAAACAAAAAAAAAAACAAAAAAAAAAGGTTAACCGGGAAACCATTTTCCCACACGTGGGGAGGGGGGGGGGTGGGTGGAATTAGTTTTCCATGGCAAACAAAACTCATCAAACAACCATTTCCATGCCATTGAAAAAATGGGCTGTTAAACATAGCCTTATTGAAAATCCCAAAAATAAAACTAAAAAACGAATCAAACTAGTACATGAAAACGCACAACAATCTTGAAAAAGCAGAAGCATGGAACAGAAGACACACTACATGCCTTGATTAAACCCAAAATACTTATTTGAGAGAATTAGACATTCGACAAGGGTTTATTATGTTAGTTGATTCTTGGAGTTTGAAGCAAAAAAAAAAAAATGGAGAATCTTCATTTGTTGATAAGTTGAATTGCATTTAGTAAAATGTAACCAAACTAGAGAGGGTGTGGACGAGTTTATGAATTCAACCTTAGATCACACATTGGGAAAAGAGTTATAAAAATAAGTTACGGATTGTGCATCACACAAGATAAGAAAGGATAAATTAGATCATTGATGATCGAAATTTGAATCACTTTATGAATTTATGAATTTTTACACACACGCAAAGGTTTTGTATTGGATAAGTAAAACTTGATTCTAGCATTATAATTTTGAAGCTATTTATAATTCTGATACTGAAATTACAATCTTAAGATCAAATGTAGATTATCTATTCATGTTTTTTTAAGTTAGGTTATACTTCTGTTGGAAAACAATCAAACGTTCAAATTTGGGGGTGTTTGATAAGTGTACGAACTAGACTATTAAGCTAGGGTATTTGTTGTTGATTTGGATAAATTATATACAAATTATGTGTTAATTATATTTTTTGGGTAAAACTTGAGACAAATTGATGGAATTGGACAAAACGAGCGAAAAATGGGTGAAAAGGGGGGAAATCCAAAGCTAACTTCCACACTCCCAATAGTTGATTCGGACTTAATATCGTTGATAGAATAATGACTGGAGTCAATTGGGTGTAATTGGAAATAAAGAATAAGAAATGAACGAGAAAATGACTTAAAAGAGATCAAGAAACATAACTGGATGATTGAAACGCACGCTATTGAAAGATGTGTGGTACTTGCGAGACAAAAAACTCTTTATTTATTGAGAGCCAACAGCCAAAGTAGCATGCATGGCTGAGACGCCGGCGTGCGTACGCATGGAATTTTTATGACCAACGCTGAAATTTTTCGTTTTTAATTAAAATTCTTATTGAATTGAAATTGTGACGCAATTTTGACCTGATTTTTTATTCCTATAAATACAAAATGTGGGCTACACATTGGCAATTGGCGATCACGCTCTCACCTCTTAATACACATTCATGATTCATATCATAAAATCCATCATAAAAAGAGGTCAATTTACCTATTTTGGGAGAGAAGATCGACGTTAATGTCAATTATATCAAGAAATTGAAGATTTCAACCTTGAAATTTAAGATCAATATTTTTTACATTCTTTCACGATATAGGTGATGATTTTTCATTTTTTTATATAATTTATATAAAATCATGCTATACTTGATCCATTTTTTATTGGATGAGATGATTAATTCAAGACTACTAGTTTAGTCTATTTCTTGTCTTTCATGATTAATTTTGTATTCAATTTGCATTATTTAATCAAGAAACTAATAAATAGATAATTAGCTGTTTGTTGTAGTGCTAGAAAGTTCATAAAAAGTTTCAAACGCGACAAGATTAACATACGGAAAATAGATGTTAGGAATAACAATATCACATGTGCAGTCATATATATATTATCGTATAATTTAATACGTTTTAATCATTCTAATTCAGACTAAAAATATGATGGGGTCGTGATTCAAATATATTTAATTTATTTTGAAAAAGAAAATTATATATTATAGCTTTATTGAATTGTTAAGAAAGTATGAATAAGACTAAATTGCATAATCAAGAATTGAAGTGGAAAACAATAGGCGGATTCGAAATTCAATAGAGTCATCCATAAATTGATAAAAACAAACGATTTTTACATATTTCTTAAATTAATTTAGAATAATTATAAATTAAAGTAATCTCTTTGTTTACATATTTTGAATTCAATAGAAGACTAGTACACTTAAATTGAAATTTATCCCACATTGGACGATAACTCTAATTCATCATATTGTCAACGATCCCGTATATTTGCGGGTTTTGCTCAATCTAACATTTTTTCAATTCTGTGTTTGCCCTTTCTCTTTCTTACCTCTCACTTTTTCAACAAAAAAGCTTTTCTTTTCACTTAATGAAATAAATGGTCCAAATAAACACTTCTTCTCCTCCAGTCTTCAATTTTCAATCTATATTCTCTATTATTCAATCCAAAAAAAAAAAAAAAAACCCTTCATCTCCATTCTCTTCAATTAGATATGAAATTTTAAAGTTAAAAATGTAAATTGTATGATAAGGGTTTCAATTTTTATTTTTATTTTTTAGATCATCATTTTCATGTTCATCCACTTGCTTTCCTCTTTACTTTCTCTCTATACAAACTTTTGGGACCACTAAAATTGATGATTTTGGATTCAAATTAATAACTGGTTAGTGGGTGGGGGTCCTATGAATTAAGAACTGATTTTTGAAATGGACAGATTCATTACGTTTTTTAAATAATTGGTTTGGTAGGTCCTATGAATTAAGAATTGATTCTTGGAAAGGAGAAATAATGTATGATTTCAGTTTGTAGGTAGAGAAAGGAGAAGCTATAAATTAATACTCCCTTCATCCCAATTATATAGGCCGAGTTTCCTTTTTCTCTCATCCCAAATATATAGGTATGTTTCTTAATAATATTTTGTTGTGTTCCTTTACTAGTATAACCTTATTAATTTTTCCCCACTTAATATGCTAACTTCTTGAAATCATCCAAAAACACACATTTCTCACTTCTTGAAAACATGGAACAACTCATATTACTTTTTCTTCTTCAAATTCTTTAATAATTTCAACAATAATTTAGTTTTACATACTGAAAATTAAATAGGGGCAAATTAGGAAAAATCTTGACAAAAATTAAGTTTTCAATTACATTAAAGAAGATTTCTTAATCCGTGTGAAAAAAAAGAAAAAAAATTTCCATGTCAATCAAACAATTGTTTTCCTTACTATTGCATTTAGCTAAGCACGCCAATCTAATATGTTTTAAAATCACATGGTTGGATATATCTCTATCACAAATGGATCACATGCCTTTTCAAATTAGACTAATTTGCAAGAAATGATATAAGGTTACGAATTATTTGATAAAAAATTATTTAATCTACCCTAAAAATTGATGCGCGAATACTTTAAAACGACGTGAATACATTAAAATTGAGTCTGTGTCATGAATTAGTATAGCCTTGTTGAAGGAGAAATCCCAGCAGTTTTCAATCCGAATTTCACAAAGTTCCTTGTTGAAGGAATAATCCAAGTTGTTAGGTGCCAATTATAACGACACACAGAATTATAAGAAATAAAATAGCTACACAAGTGTTAAAGAACTCTCGTGCAATCCTAAAAGCCATAAACAAATTAGCAACTATGAAGTGCAAATCCATGGCAGGCCTTTGTGTGTAATTTTCCATAATCCAACTCACTTTTACAGTTTTACCCCTTTCTGTGTAATTTTCTTTAATTTACATGTAAAAGTTATATTTTTAACTCTCTCTCTCTTTTTTTTTTTTTTTTTCCAATTATAGCCCCTTTAAAACTGAATATTATTTTTTTGATACCTCAAATAATACTTCAAAAATATAATTTCTACTATTCTCACACCAATTGGTGAGCTTGTGTGCAGGTCCATGTAGAGTTGGTGTTGAAAATTTTGATGGAAGCTTACCATCTATTATCCCAAATCCATATTCATGGACCAAGGTAGAAAAATCTCTTTTTCCATACACTTTTCTAGTCATAAAGGCACGTCTTCTATAACTTTCTACCTTTATAATATGATTATTAATTTTCAGGTTGCTAATATCATATTTATAGATACGCCCGTTGGTACTGGATTTTCATATGCAAACACTTCACAAGGTTACTCTTCCTCGGACATCAAATCAACAAAAGACATTTTCACATTTCTTAGGAAGGTAGGTTGACATTACTTAACATAGATATTTTATTCTTAGGTGAAAATTGAGGCAATAGAAATGAAGTTTTATGTGGAACTTACTAGTAGTCCTTACACATTCACACCTATATGCACTTCCTACTTTTTTGGGTTAGTGAGCTAACAATATATTGATAATAATGCAATGCAGTGGTTGTTGAATCATCCTATGTTTATCAAAAATCGTCTATATATTGCGGGTGAATCCTATGGAGGCAAACTTGTTCCCATGGTTGCCATGGAAATATTACGAGGTAGTATATATGAAACTTACAAGATTCTATTTTGAATTTTTTTTATTCCGCCTATCAAGCTTGATTAAGTTGTTAGTCTTGATTATAATGCAGGAAACGAAGCAAGACTTGAGCCACAAATGTCTTTCCAAGTATTGATTAGCTCACACAAATATACGAATTTCTTCTTATTTATTCGCCAATATTATAAAATACACATTTTATGGTAATGGTCGAGCACTTTTGAAATTGAAATAGGGATACATAATTGGCAATGGACTAACGGATCCAAACATTGATTTTAATGCACGAATTCCATATGCTCATCGTATGGCACTTATATCCGATGAATATTTTGAGGTAATCATTTTTATTCATTTATTTTGATGATAAAATGCTGCATATTGCATCTTATTTTATTACTTGACACAATTTCAGTTTGCAAAAATTAGTTGTGCTGGAAAATATTACAATCGTGATCCAAATAATGTGCAATGTGCATATGCCCTTCAACGGATCCAAAAGGTAACATTTTGCATCTTATTTTATTTTATTATTCATTTCCTTTAACATTTATTATGGTTGTAAACATTAAATATTGCAGTGTTTAAGTCGTATAAAGCAAGTTCACATTTTGGAACCATGTGACAACAGAGCATCAAAATCAGATGATTTTGGACGGGATCAAACATTTTCGAAAGACAATTCAATTGACCATCTCGTCCTCCCAACAGCAGAAGAAGAGTGTGAAGTAACTTAATTAATCCTCTATGTATATATTTGTACACAAATTTATTTTTTAAAAATTAAGTCAAGACTTACTTTGTCACTGAAGAAAGAACTTTAACAAACTATTTTTGGTAGAAAAGAAACTTAAGGCACATTTTTTTCCTTAGTTGTGCATGCTCAGTTTCTCATGAACAAGTTTCTTTTGTACAGAATCAAGATTATACAATATCTGAAAATTGGGCAAATGATCCGATTGTTCAAGAAGCTCTTTATATTAGAAAGGTACACCTAATTAAAAAGCATTAAAGATTTAGAGCCTGTTTGGTAGAGATTAAAATCGGATTAAAATTGAAAAATTAGTCGTTATTGATGACTTTTATTAGACGGGTGGGATCCAATAACGATCATATTTTCAATTTTAATTGAATTTTAATTGTTACCGAACAGGTCATTAGTATGTGTTATTATGTGCTATTTTTCAACAAAACATTATATATGATCAAGATGTTTACAAAAACCTCATTATTTGATAATAGGGAACGATAGCAAGGTGGCGAATGTGCAATGCTGGAGTATCGTATGAGCAGAATGTAGAAAGTGCTCTTGAATATCATAAAATTTTGATCAAGAAAGGATACCATGTTTTTGTATTCAAGTAAGTAATAATAGTTTCTATCTTAAATAGAAATCATAACTTAATTAGTTCAAAATCTAATCTAATCCATCAACTAAATATATAAGTTGGTTTAAAATTAATGAAGAGAATTAAACAAAAAAACCTAACTATTCTTCTTTTCTTTCAAGTGGTGACCATGACATGGCTGCACCATATATGGGTCCTTTAAAATGGATTCCCATTCTCAATCTGACTATTGACGACGATTGGAGACCTTGGCTTGTTAATGGCCAAGTCGCGGGGTTTGTTTCTTGTTCTTGATTTATTAATGTTGTTGTTGTTGTTATTATTATTGTTATTGCTTGGTATTATTCTCAAAATTACAACCTACTTTAACCCTTGTAGATACACAAAAAAGTACAAGAAGAATGACTTTGATCTCACATTTGCAACAGTCAAGGCAAGAAAAGTTTGAATGTGTCATTTCTTACAATGATTTGAAGAAAAAGAAATGAAGGTGTATGTTTCTATTTCGCAGGGTGCTGGACATTCAGCATCAAAGAATAAGCCTAAAGAATGTCTAGCAATGTTCCATCGCTGGCTCTCTAGACTTCCGTTATAGGTATGCATAGACAGGAATGTTTTGGGGGTGCATTTGTGCCCTTAATTCATCAATTATGTTGGAAATTAATTCTCTTTTGCGCTATAAAAATGGCGGTACGTGATAGTTATTCAGTGTTAGAGAAATAAATTCCTCCACAGTATTTTCTTTTATGTCATTTGCTTTTAGTAATTGTGTATGAATGGATTGTATTATGATTTTTGTTTCAACTGCGGTTTTTGGTGATTTAGTAATGTCATATGTTGCTGTTGGTTTTTAAATATATATAGTGTTTTTCTAAGTTTATTTAATAAAACTTATTATTTTTAAGAGTAGGCAAGTGTGTGGGGGCAAGTTTGGTCAATTTTTGGCTCAATCATTGTCGTAGAAATTAACACCAAGATCTTCAATTGTGCAAATTGGGCTTTCTTTGAACCAACAAATCAAACACCCAGCAAGTAGGATAATACAAAATTTTTCAACATGTTTAATATGCGAAGAAAGTAGACTAACACCAAATTAATCAAGTAAATGGCGAACATATGCAACTAATGCATAAATGACTCCAAGAAAATATTTCACCGCAATTATTTCATCCCTCGTGTAGTTTGTATCTCATGAACACATATTTCCTCTAATTGACAATCATACTCACTAGATTGGTCACTCCTCATGCCTAATTGATAAACCACAATAGATTCTAAGTACATAAAATGTTCCTCTATAACTACCTCACGTCTTTCAACCTAGGTAGATAATGAGTCTCCACCTAATGGAGATGATAAGAGTATCAATCTCTCACTCCACCCAATTATAATTCTCAATAGATAGAGGATTCCAAACATTTATGTCGCGATCCAAATGTCACTCTCCACACCCCTGTACATATCACCAATGTTCCCTCCAGCATCTATACTCTATATTACTAGTTGACATATTTACTGCTAATGCACCTACTAAAATGAGAACACATAAGGTATCAAACATTACAATAATAATCCTAACCACTATACATGTAACACATTCCACACGGTAATATGATCACTCTCAAATTCATGCAAAAAAAATACACATCAAACATAACAAAATTTAAGATAAAGTAATGCGCAGAATCAAGAAACATTCATGCAAATGAGATTTTACACATATGCAAAAGCAGTAGTCGGGTTTATTATAAATAAACCTCACTCGGGTCATAACTAGACCCAGTGAAAACATTCGCCCCCACCCCCCATCTCACCTTATCTTTTTGAAAATTGCCATTTATAGCTTTTGAAATCTTTTTTTCGAACTAAGATTCCTCTCATTTTCTATTGACAAATATAAAAATTTCATTGTCTATTAAAAATCTCCAAATCAAAATGCGTAATCATTTTGAACACAGAACAACCAGAAAACATGATTAGGTCACACAAAGTACCCCTAAAATCAAAATATATATCGTTCTAAATTCTAGGTTTCGTGAGATTCATGATCTCAGATCAAAAGAACGGTCAAATAGGTCAAGTTCATGTGTTTGAAGGGAATGATCAATGCAACACAAAAGTATGTCTACAAAACCAATTTCTCATTCCATGCAAGTCTCACACAATGACTTAATCAGTAATTATTTGAAAGAAACAATAAACAACTTTTACCAATTAAACTTAACACTTCAAACGTAATAATTCTTAAATTCTAGCAACATATAATGATTACCCTCATATTGTAATCTCAAACCTAACGGGTAATCCACACGATTGTTTACTAGGAAAATTTAAAAGTTATAAGCCAATTTACCGAGTTGACCAAATCTGTGTGTTCGTAAATAAGAAGAGATGCGAATTTACTTCTTTAGGGCCTTCACTATTCGTCCTTAAGCTTCCAACAATTGCAGCAACCAAAGAAACAACATTTAACACCAAACACTCAACATAGGGCCTATAAAACTTCCTGGAAAACTTTGTTTTTGAAGATCGTCGTCAAAATCCCTATGATGTAACCGCATGCACTACCTTCTCTTCTACACATAGTGCTTACATGTCGTCGTGCTGGAGCTCCACATGTCATCACGCGGTGGCCTACAGGGTGCTCCTCGTTGTCCTAATTTTTTGTTTCTCCATCATGTCTGTGGAGTGGCCAGAAATTGGAAGTTTACGTGTGAACAAAAAAATTTCAATAGTTTTTCTACCTTCTCTGCATAGTCGGCTTTGCCCCTTTATTGCACAAATTCAACACTGTTATTGCACACCTAACAACTTTAATACCATTTTATGCGGAAATCAACATCTAAATCTTCAATTGTGCAAATTGGCTCGTTTTCAACCAACAAACCAAACACCAACCACTTAATTTCTCTACCCTAATCTAAACCTCGCTCGTGGTTGCCCAATAACATTAACCACAAAGGATGATATGGAAGCTACAATAACATAAAGGGAGAGAAGGAGGAGGAAGACACCGAGCAAATCTTTCAACTGCACAAGACACGATTGCCTCTTTTCTCTCTATTGCACATGTTCGTGGAATTTTGCAAGTGTACGGATCGTGACAAGTAATAAAGTGAATTTATTAAGTTCGAATATCGTTCCACAAAGACTATTATCTGCTATAAAGTTTTAAACTAACATATCTTCAATTTAAATTAAAATGGCAACTAATAATCAAATCAAATTTTATTTTGTAAGCGAAATTCTAATAAATAAAATAACAAGCTCAAATTAAAATTGTAAATAAGATTATATGATTAGATAGTTAGGATTTCGATTCCATTTAGGCTATTTATCATACATTTAATTCCAATTTATTCAACTATGTTTCATACGTGCTAACGATCGAATTAACTTATTGTATTTAGTGATTTCTCGAGCAATACTAATCATATTCATATGCCCGAACTTGCTATATCTCTATATAAATTTACACACATATGAACACATTAATATATAAGAATTCAACAAAGATCG
>CAIGRF010292526.1:0-14556 GCA_903798235.1 Fraxinus ornus | reverse complement strand
ACAGTAAAAACTAATTGCAGTTAAGTAAAGTTTTTTGTCTGTATACATAACTAATTTGGATAACTAACATATTTAAGTAAAAATTGTGGTATATTATATTATTTAATTTTGATAACTAGCTCAAGCCAATTAGACCTTTTGACCTTATCCTTAACATTTTTCGAGTCTATGGCCGAGCCGATTTTCAAAACATAGACAAGTCAATCAAACGCTTCAAAGGCTACATATATTTTGATTCTAGCTCATATTGTGTTTACAAAAGGGAATTACCTACCAGAAAATGTAGTTCACTCGACTGAACTCTCAACAAGAACTCCCCCGATAATAGTGATGGCGATGTCAATAGTATCATTTAAGAGTATGCCGACTCAATAAGTGTTTACGATACATGAATTCATATATCTCTCCCGTCATAGTTGGCTAGAAGTCTGTAGAATATCTTTTTTCACAACAAGTGATGCATTCAATTTATCTTTGTTGATATGACAAGGCAATACAAGGAAAAAACTGAAATAGGATGGAACCATATTCATAACTAGCAAATCAAACAAGACTAATCATTATAGAGGACACAAGGCAGTATAAAGTAGAAACTAATCAAATTTGTCAATCTAAGATAGAATTGAGTGTTGTTCTTAAGAAACTTTGAAGGGTTCCACAACTATGTTAGAAAAATGAGATGTGCTGCTCTACCAGACCTAGTAGAGGTCTGGTAGAGCAGTTGTGAGGAGAGGGGGAGTGGGATTTTTACATTGGGGAGGTGGTTTTATGAGGTGGCTCCTCACCTCATGTGAGGCAAAGGCCTCTACCAGGCCTTTACCAGGCCTGGTAGAGGAGAATTCTCCTAAAAAAATACATCTACAGAGCACATCTTTCTTAGATTTTCCCCTTTAATTATATTAAGGATGCACCCATACATGGACACTTGGAACGGAAACCAAATGTATATTTGCAACTCTCAATTATCTGATACGAGGTTGTGTAAAAAAATAGAATATCTAGGTCGGTTATGTACCTGGATGTTGAAATTAAAAATTCAGACTACCATCTTCTTAAATCAGCAAAGTACTCCAGTTTATCCACAATATCAGTATGGTCCTCATCATACACATGCCAATGAGAACATCTCTATACGTTTACAGAAGTTCAATCCTCATTGTACAATTCATACTGTAAAATATTCCAAACTGATTGTATAAAGAGAACCCTCGATATAATTTACAAAAACAGATCTACTAGAATACGAATAATACACCCACTTCCATTGCATATTGAAATTCATAAATATGTAACTGTTTGGGCGGTGGTAGTCGACGGCAAAGGGGATTTTCGACGATTCGAATGAGAGGAGAGTGAGATCACGGGTTGGGTTCTCTTTTGGGCGATGGAGTGAAATTTAGGGTTTAATTTTCATGTTTTGTTTCCCTTTTTTTTGGTTTAATCTCTAAAATTGACATAATATTCTGACAAATTAGATATTTTTTGTACAAATTTCTCATCAAATCAAATCTCATTTAATGAAGGACATGTTAGGCATTTATTTTATCTAGAGGGACAAACATGTCCTTAATTGACAATTTTGTGAAACTTTTAAAAAGTGACATTTTTGTAAATCAAAAGCCAAAAATTGTCACCTAGTGCAATATCCTCTATAAATTTTATGACTTATCAATAACATATTTTATCAATTTTTATTAAAATTTACTAAAATATGATTTTAATTTAAGAACAAATTCAGGATCACAAGAATTCCTGCAACTATTTATACCACCCCCATAACAAAAAATAGGTTAATTGTTTTATCATCGACTGAACTTTAGGTTGTGTTCTTGGCTTTTAATCGAACTTTAAATCGTCGTCTCGGTGCCATTTAGCTTTGAAAAATGTTTCCATCCAATTCCCATTTTGTTCGTTTGAAGATAACGGTCAAAACCTACACTGCAGACAAAATTCACGGGTGACAAATAGATGGACATTTTCAAACTTCAGCGACCTTAAAATTTTAAAGTGATTAGTGACGAAACAATTAACCCCAAAAAGCAAGTAAAAAATGAACTTAAATCACGTCTAAAATATTTACAATCGACAAAAGTAAGATTTATTCAACAATAAAACTTTTTGCCACCAAAATGTAACTGAGAAATCTATCACTAGAACTTGGGCTAGCAGAAGTAGGTTCTCAAAGAACTAAATAATACAGCTTTTGCAGGATTATGAACACAACAGCATGCACTCAAATAACATAACTGTAGAACTATCTCCCTCCTCTTGTTGCCTAAAAGATCTACTTCTTCGCCTCCTCATACTCTGCCTCCGGTGTCTGGTCGCCGCCCTTTGTACCTCCAG
Source organism: Fraxinus ornus (assembly GCA_903798235.1). NCBI lineage: Eukaryota > Viridiplantae > Streptophyta > Magnoliopsida > Lamiales > Oleaceae > Fraxinus > Fraxinus ornus. Next base: position 12,210 of record CAIGRF010292526.1, on the reverse strand, counting down.
ATGAAGAACCACCACCTGAACCACCAGACATGTGCTGTCCAATCTTTGATACTGCTTTGTTTGCTGCATCAAGCTTAGCCTTAATCTCATCAATGTTCTCACCATCCATAGCAGTTCTCAAATCTGTGATAGCCGACTCAATTTCTGACACGACTTCACTCGGAACCTTGTCCCTATATTCGTTTAAGCTCTTTTCGATACTGTATATGGTGGTGTCAGCATTATTTTTAATATCGATTAAAGCCTTTCTTTCTTGATCTTTCTGAGCATGTGCCTCGGCCTCCTTGACCATCTTCTCAATATCGTCTTCTGATAGGCCACCAGATGACCTAATGGTGATCTGCTGCTCTTTGCCAGTGGTCTTGTCCTTTGCAGAAACAGTTACAATTCCATTTGCGTCAATGTCAAATGTAACTTCTATCTGGGGCATGCCTCTAGGAGCCGGAGGAATACCCACAAGATCAAATTCACCAAGGAGCTTGTTGTCAGAAGCCATCTCCCTCTCTCCTTGCAATACTTTAATACCCACCTGAGTTTGGTTGTCAGCAGCTGTTGAGAACACCTGCAATGAAAGACAAGAATACATTAGAGAAGCAATAAAAGAAAAGTTGAACAAAATGCTCGTAAGCAAGCCTACAAATAAGCTGGTTTGATTTATATACAAAAGGGAAAAACTCAGGGCAAATCAATACAAGGTAAATAGTATAATGAAATCTTTCATCTCTCTCTAGGTCCTCACCTGACTCTTCTTTGAAGGAATAGTTGTATTTCTATTAATCAATCTGGTGAAGATACCTCCCAGTGTCTCAATACCAAGTGACAGGGGAGTAACATCTAGGAGAAGCAACTCTTTCACATCACCACGGAGGATACCACCCTGAATAGCAGCTCCCATGGCAACTGCTTCATCAGGGTTAACCCCTTTGCTCGGGGTCTTGCCAAAAATTTCTGAAACAACTTCTTGAATTTTGGGTACACGAGTCATCCCTCCAACGAGGAGGACCTCATCAACCTCCTTAGTAGAAATTTCAGCATCCTTTAAACAGCTCTTGCAAGGGGGCTTAGTCCTTTCAATCAAATGGTTCACCAAAGCCTCAAACTTTGATCGGGTCAGTGTTATATTCAAATGCTTTGCACCAGATGCATCAGCAGTGATAAAAGGTAAGTTGATTTCAGTCTGTGATGTCGATGAAAGTTCTATCTTTGCTTTCTCAGCCGCCTCTCGAAGTCTCTGCAGGGCAAGCCTGTCCTTGGACAAATCTATACCCTCAGTTCTCTTGTACTCACTAACCAAAAATTCTAACAGAGTATTATCAAAGTCCTCCCCTCCCAAAAATGTATCGCCGTTAGTGGCTTTCACCTGCTCAGACAATGATTGGTCAGCCACATGACAAGAAGATTAACACAACATTACAAGCAGAGAACTGCTAAGAAAATACCTCAAAGACGCCATTTGAAATCTCCAGGATGGAAATATCAAAAGTTCCACCTCCAAGATCAAATACAGCAATAAGACCCTCTTTGTTATTCATACCATAGGAAAGTGCGGCAGCAGTAGGCTCGTTTATAATTCTTTGCACATCAAGTCCCGCAATTCTCCCAGCATCCTTGGTGGCTTGCCTTTGAGCATCATTAAAATAAGCTGGAACCGTTATCACAGCCTTGTTGACAGACCTCCCAAGATAAGCCTCTGCAGTTTCCTTCATCTTAGTCAGAATAAAAGCACCAATTTGGCTTGGTGAGTACTGCTGTGCATTGGCTTCAACCCATGCATCTCCATTAGGGGCCCTGACAATTTTATATGGAACCATCTTCATTTCCTTTTGGGTCTGAGGATCATCAAAACGCCTACCGATTAGACGTTTGGTACCAAATATCGTGTTGGTGGGATTGGTGACAGCCTGCCGTTTAGCCGGTGTACCAACCAGAAGCTCTCCTTTTTGGTTAAAAGCAACAACTGATGGAGTCGTACGAGCACCCTCCGAGTTTTCAATAACTTTAGGAGTCTGCAAAGAAAAGCAATTTTGTCATGAACACGTTAGCATTATCGCGTTTGAGGTGAAGGTGATTCAATGATGGACGGAGAGTACTTTACCTTGCCCTCCATGACAGCAACACAGGAGTTTGTGGTGCCCAGGTCAATTCCGATAACATCATTCCCAGCTGGTTGTGTGCTGCAGTGAGGTGGGAACCAGTGTTGAATTTCTGAGACGGAGGTCCACAAACAGCAAAGAAAGTAAACAGGAAATATACCTGAATGGCCTTACAAAACCTGCCCACTTGTTACCCAAAGCCCATGCTGGTTTCGTATTTCCATTCAACTAAGCAAAAAACAGCCCATATGATAAGAGCACAAAAACAGCAATATAAACATAAAATCTAGCTACATTGTGCAAAAGGCAAGAGTCCGTATGCATGACTAAATGAGCTCCTACAGATTTACAGTAAATAAACTAAGGATGGATCATCGATGTCAAATGCACAGAAATATATAGCAACAAACTGAAATTCCTAATCTAACCAACCCTTAAAGAAGGATAGAAAGGAAAGATAATTAGATCACAACAGGAGGAAAAACTAGTAAAGTGGAGAGATAATTAAATCATTGCCTACTGAACTTCTAGATTACCACTTGTTCACTAAACTAATAAAGGTTACCCACTGCTCATTTATTCAAACGTTTATCCATTTATTGCTCTGTTTAAATTCTTTCCCAAAAATTGACGGAAAACTCCAACGGAAAGCTGATGTGGCACATTTACACCGCCAATTTGTCCACTTGGATTCAAAATAAAATAAAATAACCCCAAATTACTAACACAAAATCCCCCTAATCAAAACCCCCAATTGTGTGAAGATAAACCCTAACCCATACCCAAATCATCCTCCCATTTTCAATTTTATGGCTGTTTTTGTCAATATATGGAGTTGTTTTACAGGGTAGGTTTTATAGAAAGGAAAGGTATTATATGATGACAGCACAATCTAATATAATTTTTTTAAGAGATGAATGCTAAATTCTGATATGCATATGAAGTGCATTCGAGGGATGATCTGCTTTAAATCAACATAAGGCCTCCATTGGTATATTCTAGCTTCGGCAGAAGTGGAGGAGGAAGCTATGGCAGAGGTGGCGATGCTTGTGTTTGCTTCTGGATTCTGATAGCGATTTTGCTGCTACTGTTGGCTTGGCTTTTCAATTGGCTACTTTTTTAGGAGGATTTAATATAGGGGTGCAGCTAGCTCCACAACTTACCACCCAAGCCCTCGGATATTTTCCTTGAATTCAAAAAAACCATTGAAGCCGAAAGCCAAGAAACTAGGCAGCGGATGTGTAAGTGAAAGAGGAGCCTGCAATAATGATCTTTGCATTGCAGATCGCGATCGCGATCTTGATGATTGTCATTGCATGTGGTTGAACTGAAATGGAAATGGAAATGGTAATGAAAATGGGAGGATAATTTGGGCCTTTTAGCGTTTTCAATTTGGGGGTTTTTGATTTTATTTTTAATATAGTTGGACAAATTAATAAATTTGGGCCTTTTAGCGTTTTCAATTTGGGGGTTTTTTATTTTATTTTTAATCTAGTTGGACAAATTAATGATGTAAATGTACCACGTAAACATGCTGTAAGCACACGTGGAATTTAAACGGAGTGATGAATGGGTAAATGTTTGAATAAATGAGTGAGCAATCGGTAACTTTTTTAGTTCAGTGAGCCAAATAGTAACCTAGAGAAAATTTCAGTAGGCGATGATTTAATTAACTCTAAGCGGCGGGGAGAGAGGAGAAAAAAATATATATATGATATATGTTCAGTGAAACAAAGAAATATGAATTTCACCAATATCAAATACTAAAAAGCTAATACAGCCCAAAAATAAAATTCAGCTGGAAATAAAACAATAGGAGCTCAAATAAGAGCATGGCTTAAACTTGCATTTAAAAAACTCATCCTTGGACATAGCAAGGATCGACAAAAAGCAAAACAGCAAACACAAACGACATCAATCCTTTCGGTTATTATTTGTTTTCCTTCATTTAAATCTTTCTCTAAAGGTAAAAACACATAAAACAGAACAATCGAAACTATAATACACAACATAGTAGCATCAGGTGCTATGACATCAATCCGCTTATCATAGCAGTATCTACTAAACATAATACTCAAAGAAATGCACGAAAAACAATCGAGTACAAGAACCAATCAGAGGAGTGTGCGTAAGAGATACATACAGTTTTATAAACGTTAAGAGGAGCGGAGGAAATTTCGCGGCGGCGAAGAGATCTGAGGAGAACGGCTGTCGCCATTAAGAATTGGTGATTTTGACTTTCAATTTGATCAGCTAGGGTTCAGGGTTTATGGGAAGAAATTGAAACAGTACAGTACAAAGAGAACTAGAGTTTTCTAGCGAGAGAGATGATATATGAAAATCGAAGAGGATGAGCAGCGGTGTTCATTTATTAAACTATCCGCTAGTACTTGGTGGCCAAATGAGATGAGAAAGTTCTAGATGTGTCTCGTGTCGCCCCACCGAGAATCTTTCTTCTATTTTCTTTAGGATTAGGAAAGTAATTTTCTTTTTACATTTTATCTTTTATCCACTTCCAAACTAATTTATTCTGAATTTAATTTAAGTTAAAGTCAATAATTAATTTTAATAACAAATTAGAGTTCTATAACTTTTCAACCACACGTTTCGTTAAATATTAATTTCTATAATTTTATTTTAAGCTCCACTAAACAGGGGCTTATTCTCTTATTATTTTAAATCAAGTTAATAATTAATTTTAATCACATATTTAATGAGTCACAACTTTTCAATCACTCATTTAATCGACCTTTTTTTAAAATATATTAAAAATCCGATTTTATTTCTAATCAAACAAAGGCTAAACCCCTTTTTTGTCAAACATGTGTTCTTTCTTTGGACAGTCAAAGGATGCATTAGGCAAGTGTGTTCACAAGTATATATCTACAAATATGTATTTTTAAAGTTAAATTACTTTTTATATATAAATTTCCCAAGACCCAAAGCGTTATTCACTTATTCATCTTTCATTCATACTTATTATAAACACATACCAAACGTGTGCTAAGGCTTCATCTTTTCTCGATAAAAGTTGGGGAAAATAGAGTTTTGAATAGTGATTTTTTAGGAGAATATGTAATTAAAAAGTATAAAAAGTTTTGGGTTTATGCACATAATTTTATTATGTGATTTTGTAGTTGATAATGAGTGTATAGAAAAAAAGATTTTAAAAATAATGATTGCCAAACATGGGCTTATTCTCCTATGATATGTCTTGGATTTTAGGTTGATGTAGTGGTAAACAAGCATGTTGGCTTGGACGACTTGTGGCTCGATTCGAAAAAGTTCGAGTTGAACTAGTTTGGAGCTTGTTTGTACAAGCCAAAGCTCGTGCCAAGCCTAAAAAATGATATTTGGCCCGACCCATGGCCAGGGCGTGAGCCACACGAGCCCAAATACGGGTCGACCCTTATATGAGCTCGTGTGGCCCACCTTTTTAAACCACTATAATTAATTTTTTTAGTTTGTAAATTAATGATCACTTAGTTCGTAAAATTCAACAACTTGCAAAATTACTTTTGTAGTTTTTAAATTAATTTTGTAGTTTGTAAATTAACGATTAATTTTTCATACATTCAAGTAAAACAATCGAAAACCCGTAAGTTGACCTAGCTCAACAAAGGTTTGAGCCAAAGCCCAGACCAAGCCCCATTTTTTGGGGACGAGCCTAGCCTGAGCTTGACTCGAGCCCAAAAGCCTGAGCCTTTTTTTTTTTGACAAGCTGATACCGAGCCTCGAGCTTGGGCTCGCAAGCCGACTCGACTTGTCTTGTTTTCGCCACTAGGTTGATGTATTAGGACTTAGTTCACCCAGAGATACAAAAATAACGATAATAGAAAAAGTTGAATAATTTAACTATGGCGTTCCTAGACGGTTTCAATGACATCTTGTGATTGAGTTATTGGAACCACCCGAAAAAAAATCGCTAGCCCAAAACAATTCCATCAACCACCACCACGCTCGAAATTGATACTCCTTGTAACCACCATCGCCGATTCCACCGTCAACCACCACATCTAATATCATAAATTACCACCAACAACAATTTATCTACACCATTAAGTCACCATAACAACCACCAACATTACCCCACCATCGATGACAATTGTTAAATCCGCACACAACCACAAATTGTAATCTCTCAAAAAATGAAAATCAAACCTGATTATGCACCTATTTGGTTTAGATATGAATAAGAATATCAAAATATTTTGATAAAAGTTAATGAAATGTGTGGTTGAAAAGCTGTAACTCCCATAAAATTTGTGATTAAATTAATTATTGAATTTGACTTATATTAAAATCTAAGCATATATTTGGCTCCTATTTTTTTCAAAAACTCATTTTCAATCATATTCTTCCATAAAATAATTTTACACGTAAATCTAAAACTTTTATTCTTTTTTAACTACATATTCTCTAAAAATCACTATTTTAAAATTTATTTTCTTACCAAAATGGGGCTCAAACAAGAATTTTATAACTACCAAACAAGGAGTAATTTTTACTTTGACTAAAATTTTAAATATATTTTTTTAGCCAAATCAAACAGGGCTATATAACAAATCTTCAAGAGAACCATTGACCAAAAAAAAATTGATTTTAGAGAAAATTTAGCAAGAAGTATTGGTGTTCAGCAAATGGATGGCCTCCTGGAAAGTGGTCGTGACAACGACGGTAGCGCGTGCGGTGGTGGTTGTATTTCTAGAGTTTCAAACAAGTATATTTGGGAAAAAACAATGCGGTAGTGAAACGATTTTTTTTTTGTTGAAGAAAAAGTAAACTGAAAAGTTTAACATTATACCCTTGTTTGGTACACATTAAAATTTTTATTCTCATTTTTGTACTTATTTTTAACAACACATTTTTCAATAAAATAATATTTTCCATCATATCAATAACTTTTTATTCTTTTTCAACCACACATTCTCTATCAATCTATTATTTCAAAATACATTATTCCTAAATAATGTGGCTCAAACACACCATATATTACAAGTATTTGCAATTTTCCCAATATACGAGTTGAAAAGATCACTTAGCGCTTGTTTATTTTCCACTTTTTTGTCCTAAAAGTAGAAGAAATCAGAGCATTGCTCTTTCAATAACCACTTCTTTATTAATTTCATATTTTATGTACTATTTATTCTTTTCATTTCACTTTAACTATTCTGCCTCCTCCTCTAAAAAAAATGCTCACAGTAAGTACTTGCCAAAAATGAGAACTTACAACGGCAACAAAATACGAAAATTAATTCCCTTGCAGAAACGGTGAGTCTCATGATTTGATAGGAAAATGAATTCTACTCCTAACAATGGCTCCCAGACAAGGGCTTTGTGAGATTATTGGCCTCAAATCTCCAATTTCCGGGCTCAGTTTCACCAAACCAAAAGACATCACGATTGACAAACACAACCCACAAACCGAACACTCTCCCAAACCGGTTGCTCAAGATTCAATAGCCCACAAAGGACTTGGAGAAGAAAGAGTTTTCAGCCACAAGAAATTAGCCACAAAGGCTATGTCGAGAGCAAGAGAAAGAGATCTTCCAAAAGAGAGGCACTAAGCCATGGCACAAAGCTTAAAGGAAGAAGACGGTTTTCTCAAGAATACAAGGCTGCCCAAGACTTTCTCTCAACCAAAACAGTGATGAACAACCAATAAATAGGTTAGGAATAGACATGAGCTTTAGGTCAAATAGTAGGGCCCAAATAGCAAAGAGAGATAATGGGCTAACATCTTTAAAAGCCTTCCAAGTATTTGGATTGCAATGAACAACACTAATATAATTAGGTTGGTTCAAATGACCAAGTGGATTACGTGAGAGGTTTAGACAATCGTGGTGTCAATACACAATTTCAATCATCGGCCGAGGCTATGAAATATAATCCAACAAATAAAACGGTTTAACATCATAACCCGAATTTATTGGGTATCAAAACTCAGCAGGCTTAATTTGTTCTCGCCTGTTTAAAATTCGCGAGGTAAGTATTTCATCATGAATGTGTGCTGAAGTGCTAGCTTGTTTTTCATGGTGATGCAACATGTTATTGTCAACCTGAAAACTCATCTGGTGTAGAACTTTTGTTGATTGCAATCTTTATACTATTTTCCATCGATTACACAAGGCTGTTTATAACACTTTCCTCAATGAAAATGCTGTCTTATGGTGCTGTAACTGTGGATTCTTTAAATGCATAGACCACTGCAAATTAATTAACCAATTGTTTGAGTTAGGGGAATTCAAATGATTTCCACAGAGTATTTCATCATGATGACATGCTGAAGAGCTAGCCTAATTTTTTTTTTCCAGAGTTATGCAGCATGATTCTGTAATGTAAAAGCTAATGGTATAAGACATTTTCCGGTTAAAATCTGTATGCCAATTGCCATCTATTTAACTAAGCTATTTATTGTTTCCTCAATGAAACTGTTGTCTTGAGGTGCTGTATCTGTGGTTTCTTTAAGTTCATAGACTGCCGTAAAGTGAATTAACCAATTGTGGAGTTAGGATAATCAAATAACAGCCATGAGAAGAAAATAACGGACTTCTTTACCGAGTATAATGTAATTTTCAGCCTGTCTGGACAACTGATGGTTCTTTATTAGTCAAGCTACTCCAGTTAAGAGTACCAGAATCACAAACATTAATTGTCTCAAAAGTTTGTCTTGAACTAACCTCACACATCCCATGTTTTGATTCTTCATCATATGTTTACAACTTATTGTCACTGAATGTTTCCATCAACTCTTAATAGGTTCCTTATATGGCATCAAACATGAATCTGATGGCTTCGTTGCTTTATGCATATTTCTGCTACCTTTCTAATGCAGCTGAAGCCTGTTGGAATACTCAGTGTTATGATTATTATTATAAATATCAAACAAGGATCTTTTAGAGAGAGAATTTAGCCCAACTTCATCATTACTGTTGGTGTACTCTTCTGAGTTTGAGGTTGGCTTAGCTGTAGATTGATGAGGCCGCGCAAATCATATTCATTGTTGATTATGTGGGAAACCCTGTTTGCTTCATCAATATTCTGCGAGCCATGAACCTGGATCAAAACTTGTGTTAAGCTCAGCTGGAAAAAATGTTCGGCTACCAGGCCTGAACTACAGTACTTTTCACTCTAATGGTTGGTGTACCTTTCTCCGCAATTCTGCATTTTCTTGATGAACAAGGTCTACCTTCTTATGCAGTTCTATGTTCTCTTGACGAATGAGACTCCCCTGTAAAGAAATCAATAAACATTCATTAAATTTATGATTGTATCTAATAAAAAAAGTGAATATCTAAATGATTTTGGAAGTGGACCTTTCGGTTTAACTCTTTCATTTCATCAGTCATGATTTGTTCCTGTGAGAAACAAGAAATTCTCAGAAATTAAATTTACTTGATAATGGCAGCTGTAGACAAAAATAAATAGCGACTCTCTTGGACAGAAAAAACTTATACTAACCTTTTTCATGCGGATGCCTTTCAAACTCATTTCCAGTTGATTTTCCAGGTTTTGTAGGTCTATGATGCTCAATCCAGAAAGTTCTCCTCCCAAAAGCTGCCTACATGTATCATAAAAAAGAGGCATACAGTGTATCTCTTGGATTGCATTATGTGCAAGCCTGCAGATGTATCTCCCATCATTTTTACTGCATTTTTCGCTGTTCTTAATCAAGAACGGTGAAGATATTCTGAAATATTTTTTTTCTAATACTATCGGAAAATTCCTTTTTTGTATAGGCTGACTAATTTAGATGAATGCAACTTTCTAATTTTGAAAAGACACAGACAAGCTCATTGCATGCCTTTGTTTGAGTTCTATTTTTCTATAACTCATTTTTTCACAAATTTATTTCAAGCACACATTATCCCAACAAAAAAGATTTGCATGTAAATCCAAAATATTTTCCTACCGTTTAACAACACATTCTCCAAAATATCACTTTCTACAAAATTTATTCTGAAAAAAATAAGGCTCATTTTTTTCTTTCAAAAAATGAATCTATTGCAGTTGTTTGCATCATATTTTTCATTCTAAATTTCACAGTGGAATGTACTAACATATGACATAATTGCACATCCATAACAAGATTGCAAGCTACATTGTTCATTTTTTGTTTCTGAGAAAAAAATTGTGATATCGTGTTTAGCACACGGTCAAGAACTCATGTCTTGGTAGATCTATCCAACACGTGAGAGCCCCTTCACAGTTTTTATTACCCAGCTAGGTAATCTCTTTCATTGACTCGACCTAAGTGTATTTATTTCCTTTGACCAACTTCTCCTTAGATATTCACGGCGCCATTTTCTATGCAGGGGTGATAGGTTCGTTAAAAATCTATGCGATAATTTGCAGTTTATTGAAGTAAATAAAGAGCTAGTGTTGTATTTGCAATTTACTCTGATATCACTTTTACAATATTTACTTTGTCTGTGTTCTGTGTTATGCCTCTAACCTAAGTTTTAATGGGATCATGAACTAACCTGTGGCTTTCTTGTAAGTACTGTAGTTGTCTCCTCAAGCTTACTACTTCCCTCTGCCAAAACTAGCAAGAAATAAGCAAATTAGGAACAGCTGGCTAAATTGGACGAATGCATCAATACATTTTAGGCCTGCTTTCAAGTAGATAAAATAGAAACTACAACCATATTACCATGAACATTATACTGCTTGTAGCAGTCTCAATCATAATTTAGATGTATACACCTTCTCAAAATTTATCACTGCACCAAATTTATTATGTCAGTGAACATCGTTGAAATCCTATATAGATTTTATTAAAATGTATCCATTTTACCGGTTTATTTTGTGTTCCTTTTGAAAGTAGGAAGCTTCTTCCTTTATTTGTTCCTTCTTTAAACTTGAAAGAAGACTTTAGGCCTAATGAATATAAAGTTTTCAGCTACCGTATACCTTGTCTTTACAACCTAGAAACATTGATTTATAAATTTAATTATAAAACATCAGAGTTGGCTGTAATATTTTCTTGGAGAAGTAGACATCTTTAGGACATGAGTAAATTACGTTGGGCTTGGTAGTCTCTCATTTGGGTGCAAATGGGAAGTTTGAAATAAGTGCACATTTTGGGTTTCATTATGGAGTCATGTCCATCTATTTAATTAATTTTGATTGGAAGGTGATGAAGCTTGACTTTCAATAATTTTTTGCTTTCTTAGTTTTATCTTTATTGATATTTTTAGCACTTTAAGTTACTCACTTGTCCTTTGTAGGTATTGCGTTTTACTACTTTGGTTTTTACAACTTATAGCCTTTATATGTTTTCATTTTTTACTAGTTTGTTTATGAATAAAAGTTTGATAGCTTATTAATTCTTTCAATATTCGGTATTCCTACCGAATCTATGAATATTTGGCATCCAGAGCCTTAATATTCTAGCGAATCAAAGAGTGTCTTGGGAGTGATTATTCTATTGCGCATAATTCTTGTTGACCCCAAAAAATGGTCCAACAGAATCCCTACCACGTCCCCTCCACGTGGAGAGAAAAATGATAGGGTTTGGGAATCTCCCTCTAGAATGAAATGGAATTGCATATAAATAGAGAAGTGAAATGCAAATGGGCTTGCGGGCCTATTGGGCCGGACCCAAACTTAAGCCCAAAAATATCCGATTTGATTAAATATGTCAACTATAATTAAATAGTCGATGTCACGTAATATATGGTGTAACATCAGTCCCCCAAGTATGAGCGTACATTCATGTGCGGGTCGGACTTTGAAGTGTAAATAGTCAAGTCGGTCAATGTGGGACCCTCTCCATCTGAACATGCTACGTAATATATGGTGTAACATCAGTCCCCCAAGTCTGAGTCGTATATTCATGTGCGGGTTGGACTTTGAAATATAAGGAATTGCCTTGAGAAAATAAACCGCTACAATAAATGAGGACTTATGAACTACCTCAGAAAATATATGTGCGAGCTTGAATAAGCGAGGACTTACAAATTGCCTCGAAAGGTAGATACTGTATATAATATGTTGAAATTTCGACAGCATCTCCTCTGTAATATGAACTAAACCAACCCTATAATACAATACAATATATCCACTGCACATATACCAAATAAATTTGGGGTCCATTTGCCCTCAAATTATTTAT
>CAIGRF010292486.1:847-12275 GCA_903798235.1 Fraxinus ornus | reverse complement strand
TGGCCTATAAATTTTTTGATTTGTGACCTCAAAAATAATATGTGACCAATTAATTATGTATATGTGACCATTAATTGTACAATTGTGATCTCATTATATTTAATTAATAAAATAATTAATTAAATCATAAATATATGTGTATGTATAGGTCAAAAATCTGATTTTTGAAATGTGAAAGATGTTTTCTTATTTTTGAAATAGTGTAAACTTAAACTAGGATTTATGAATTTTTCCCTAGTTTTAAAATATACAATTCAAAATTCATATTTAAAAGCTTTCTTTTCAAAAATCAGATATAAATAAAATTTTAAATATTAATAATATTATTATAAAAATTAAATTATTCTACATTTTCAACCCCCATTTTCTAAACCAAACCCTAATTATCTTCTCTCTCTCTCTCCCCCAACCTAGACTCTACTAGTCGATGAGTAGATTTCTCTCTTCCCAACCTCTCTCTGTCTTCCCACCCGGTGATGCACACTGTAGCAGAAAAATATGGGGAAAGGTTTAGGGCATTTTGGTCGTCGACAGAAGAGAAATTTGGGGGAGGGAGAGTTTGGGGTATTTTAGCGATTTCGTTCTCCTTTGCTGGAATGGAGAAATCTGGTGGTGCTTTTGGTGTTGTGGTGGTGTCAATGGTGTCGATGGTGGCGGCGACGGCGACAAGGTGGTGGTGTTGTGATGGTGGAATGGTGATGACAATTGCTATGGTTGTGGATTAAGATCGGAAGCGGCGGTGGTTGTAGTGGCGTGTCGGTGGCTGTGGCTGTAATAATTCTCAATTTGATTATTTAGTGGTGTTTGGATGGTGGTGGTGGTGATATTGGTGGTTTGGTGTGGTGGTGGTACGGTGGTGATGGTTTTACTGTGGGGATGTGGTGGTGGCAGCAATGTTGACTGCGGATGGATGGTTTTACGGTCAGGATGTGGCGGTGGTGGTCCAACAGTGGTGGTCTAGTTATGTGTGGTGGTGGTCGTGGGTCAGATGGGATTTAGTGGGTGTTTGACCAATTATTTGGTTATTGTGACCAATAATTGGTTAATTTTTGACAAAGATGATACGTGACATAACTGTGACTCACAATTTATTAAGTTTTAATCGAGTCGTGACTGATAAAAGTTTTGATTTTGTCATCGGTGAATGATCTGTGACCCATAAAAGTTTTTAATTCGTAACCAAAAAATAATATGTGGCCTAAAAAATGTTAATTTGTGACGGTATAATAAGTTGTAACCTATAATATTTGTGATCGATAAAGAAATCGTGACTTTAAATTTTTATTTTGTGACCGATGAACAAATTGTGACCTATAATATTTTTGAATTGTGACCGTAAAATAGTTTGACACACAAAAATTTTGATTCCTGGTCGAAAAATAATTTGTGACTAATAAAATGGTTAATTTGTGACTAAATTGCATAGATCTGTGACCTTAATATATTTAATTAATTAATTAAATCATAAATAAATTTTAATAAAAACCTGATTTTTGAAATTTAAAACCTATATCCTTAATTTTGAAATGAGTAATACTTAATATCTTACTTATGTAATGTTCCATTCAGAATTGCCCTGTGAATTGTCTTGCTTTTGCTTCCAATATTTGTGATTCTGTCATTTTGAATTGCTTCCAGTAGTAATGGACAATTTAGTATTGTCGTAATATTATTTTATATTTTTATCATCATCAGTATTTGTGATTTTGTCATTCCGAATTGTTCTCAGTAGTAATGCAAAATTTATTATTGTCGTAATATTATTTTATATTTTTATCATCATCAGTATTTGTGATTCTGTCATTCTGAATTGCTCTTAGTAGTAATGGATAATTTATTATTGTTGTAATATTATTTTATATTTTTATCATCATCAGTAATTGTGATTCTATCATTCTGAATTGATCATAGTAGTAATTAGACAATTTAGTATTTGTCAGACTCGACCTGGACGCTAACCCAAACAATGCAGTGGGTCAATGGGTCGGTAGTTCAATCAGTGACCCGGTGGTTCAACTGACGGGTCATTACATAAAAATCCACAAAAATATAAAGTATAAATTTTTTAAGGGCAAAATTAAAATTTTAATTTAATTTTCACTAATTATTTCGGTCTATAAAATAAAATAAAATAAAATGTTGGACCAAAATTTGTTAAATGAATATTTTTATAAAATTTATAAATAATTCATTAGTTAGATATAAGTATTGCACACAAATAATGCTAAAGCACTTTGTATCCAAGTGGTGAGTGACTCATTATTTTTCTTAGATGTCCAAAGTTCAATTCCCTTGGACCAAAATTTTTTTAAAAAGGATTTCAAAACCCAATCAAACCGGTCAATCGGGTCGGATAAATCACCAATTAATTCGATCAAAACCCGATCTTGACCTAATCAAGTGCATTTCTATCAAATTAATCTGTTCGGGCCTATTTTTATAACTAACCTATTTTTATAACTATGGTCATAATATTATTTTTTATTTTTATCATCATTAAATCTAGGACAAAAAACTTGGCATTCGGCGTCGATAAAATTGTGCCAGCACTAACGAATTTCTAAGCTCCGCCCTTGCCTGCAATCGACTAATATTTGCGAGTGTGCCTAACACTGTATCGCTCTTTGGTAGGAATATTGCAGCCAACTATATTTTTTTAGTTTCTTCCAAGAGCCAATAGTCCAAGTATAATAAGTACGGACACTTTTATTAAGGTGATCCACTTCCAAAATTGCATCAAAATAGCCTGAACTTCACTTTCTCACCTTGCAGCTTGTTATGCTCTCCTTCCTTTTCACTAGACTTCTTGAAAAACTTGGCAAGAACCCTGAGGATAACCTTTTTTTTTTTAGGACTCAGGTGTCTAAATTCCGTCCGACTAATCCCGAGGAGTGGCGGCATTCCCCCCTAGTTCGCCACTCGAGTTAATCCGGATGCGATCACAGTTTATACACACTTGGGCCGGACATTCGACATTCTCCTTTCAGTGGACCTCTAACTTCCAACATTTAAATGTTGCATTTCAGTTGCCGCGTGGATTTGAACCTTCGATATTCCGTAGAGAACCCTCTTACTTTACTATTGCGCCATGCCCGTGGGGCAAACCCCGAGGATAACGTTATCTCTACCAAAGGTGTTCAAGCAGTTTGCTTTTTTTTTTTTAATTAAAAAAAAGCCACTTACTAGTAAGTGATTCTTACATTGGTTTAGACACAAAATTTTTAAGCTTAGGAAAACATGCTCTGATAGAGACTTTAGGAATTGTGTGGACGAAAAAAAAAAGAAGAAGAGAGAGACGTCACGTCTTACTTCTTTTGGCAAATTTATAGATAATTTATAAACATGAATATAGAAGTAATAGTAATGAATCCCACAAAATGTGTATTAGTTCTCAATGTGAATTTATAAATTGGATGGCAAACGGAGGCTTATACGCTATGTATTTATGGTAAACGATTGAAGGAAACAGCCTTTTACACATTTCATTCAAGATCCGAGATAAACCTGCCCTTGTTTGGGCTCCATTTTAATGAAGTTTTAGGGAAAAATATATTTTGAAATAATGATTTTTTTCTGGAGAATGCATGATTAGAAAATAAGGAAAATTTTTAAGTTTATATGTAATATTATTTCATTGAAAAATGTGTGGTTAAAAAGAAAAAAAGAGAAATATATTAAAATTAAAATGGAGCCTAGACTGGGCCTAATTTATGCCAAAAATAAATTTCTATAGTTTCATGCCAGTCCACATATGTAAAGAATAATGTTAAGTCGGCATGCACTTCTGCTGGCCATTAAACTTTATAGAGATATTTTACTATAAGTTGAAAATAAGTTTCCAATACATATATATATATATACACACACATATTTCAAATTTCTTTAAAATCTTTCTTGTAATAAGGGTAGATGTTATTATGTTTAGTACGTGACACTCGAAGCTTAAATACGGGGTGTTACAGAGTGGTATAGGAAAAAGATTTATCATCTCGATCATGGTATCCCCAGCTCGATGCATTTGATCCTAGTAGCAACAATATATTAGAGGATTCCAAAGCAGCAAAGCACAGCTCTCCCTTTTAACACAACACAATAAAGAAGAATGAGGAGTTCTCTTACCTTCAAGTCTTGCCATGAAGCAGAAGAAGGTAGGCCAGTCACCAAAACTACAAATGTATTTACATTAAAAAATGGATAATTTTTAGGAGAATCGCCGTCAGTATAAATTTAGTAAGAAGTCAAGACTAAGAGAGATTATAACAGAGCCTACCTCTATAGTCAGAACGCCTTGAAAGTCCACTACGACTAACTCCACTGCTGTAACTACTATAGCGATCGTACGATGATCCTCTCCCTTCGTGTGCAAGTTCAACTTACAATTACAGACATAAATATAGTAAGATGCATTACAAGAATGAACGATTAAATTATTAATCAAACAAAATGCTAATTAGTAACTGACCATCAATCGTTGACCATCAAAATCATAACCATCTCGGCCACAAATGGCATCATCAGCATCACGATAATCTTTAAACTGAAACGTGAGGGAAAAATTGATTAGACAATAAAATCAGGACGATCACAAAAATAACCATTCGGGCATACATTGTATCATGGATAGCTAAAGGAATTACTAATTAATTCTGTTGCTGTGACTAAGCTAGCATATAATTTTATCAAACAATTCTTAACTACATCAAGTTTAAGAGGGCAAGCTCACCTCTACAAAAGCATAACCAGGTGGTCTTGGAGGAATTTTCAAATCGATTTTGACAATAGGCCCATACTGCAGTAGAATCACCAGCACAGAATATTTGTATTAGCAAGTCAGTTCTCAACAATTTCAATAAACTCAATCTTGAAATTGAAAGAATAGAATACCAAAAACATGGTTAGTCCCGCACTCAACACACAAATGCAAATTTCACTACTTTTCTCTAAAAATCGTCCCATTTTACACACAAAATTTAATTTAATGCAGAAGTACTGTATATAGAAAAATGGAAAATCCAACAAATACCCAAACAAACCTTGTAAAACAAATCTTCAACTTCACTCTCACGAATATCCCCAGGAAGATTGCCCTCATAGATAGTTCTGCTTGAGCGGCCCATCTTTCCTGAATTCATTGTAAAATTTACACCATGAATTTTTTTAATCATTTGCATCAATTTCAAAATTGACTTAGTGCTATATGAATAAATTTAAGAAACAATAAATAAAATTTACCGAACCTAGCATTCTTTTGAAGACTTTATACATTAAAATCAAGTTAATTTACTGTTCAAATTCATGCAAAAAATCAACTTCCTCTAGTTCTTATTTTGTTTCCTTTAGATAACCGAGTGCAAAGAAAAACATAACCGTTCATTAAAAGAATCAATTTTCGTCTAAATTTTTGTAATTCTATTACACAGTCATATATCCGGAATTATAAATTAAAAAGTCAAAAAAAATTATAAAAAAAAATCTTGAACAAGCAAAACCCTAAAGGTAGCATTTTTAATGTTCCATCCACGCATATAAATTTAAAAAATACAAAAAATTAACACACGAGAAAACCTGCTTCCAAGAAATGGTTCCTCATAAGAATTTTTAAAAAATAAAAAATAAAATCGAGGCCTAAGTTATTAATCAATTTTCAACGAAAATTGAAAAAAGAAGAAGACGAAAACAAACACGGAATAAATTTCGTAAATTGAAAAATGACTCGATAATCAAATCAAATCGTAAAATTATATTGAGAGACCGAACAGAAAGTATACCTTGCTGAGAAACGGAGTTTTTGGTTCGGATGTTCGAGAAATATTTCTTAAACAGTAGCTCATACGGATGGGATGGATGATTCAACGGCAGGCAAACTTGTGGTCGTCGGAATCTGATGGTTGTGTATATAGCATATCGGCAGTGTGGTGCAGGCGGTTGAGGAAGGAGTGAAGGTAAAACGGAGCTTGGAAGTGGTGAGAGAGTGAGTGGAAAGAGAATGAGTGGAAAGGGAGGACTTTGGAAAAGGAAGACCGGCTAATTTCCAAAAGAGCTAAAGAGCCGGCTCAAGCGAGGAGACAACCGGCCTGGCTTGTGCACAGTAGAAAAAAAAAGTGTCCCTTTTAAATGTAGTTAGATGCTTGATCCCTTTACCTTAAAAAATCGTATATACAAAAAAGATAGTTAGCCCATGTTAGGTGTTGCTAAAAATTAGTTTCTTAGTAGATTATGATAAAAATTGATGAAATTTGTGGTTGAAAAATTGATAAAAATTTTGGATCCTATGAAATGTGTGGTTAAAAATTAATTTTTGATTTTAACTTAGATTTTATCAACTTTTTAGTTAAAACGAAAGGTTAATATCGAGAATTCAATAGCTAAATCAATTATAGCCAATTCCTAGAGTTTAATTACTTGTCCAAATAAGTAGTTTCTTTACACTTTATAATCGCAAATAATTCAGACAATATTTTGTAGAGTTTTCAATGGATTAGTGGTTAAATTGTGATAACCACACAACATATTGCTAATTATAGAGAACAAATTGATTTGCATATTGGATGATAAACTGATATATAAAGTATCTTAGACCCTTCGTGTGGACTCGACACTCCCTCAAATAAATTCATCTCATAGTTGTAAAACTTGAATTAGGCAGCCCGACTCGAAAACTGACGTTCTGACTTACAAATATGTTTGAGGGAGGGTAATTACTTGGATTTCAATCAAATAGTACGTACATTTTAAAATTTTGTTATACAATTATCTAATGTGTGACCTAACTGTCCAATACTTATAACAGTAATTGCATGAAAGTCGTGACAAAATATTTGTCCTTGTGGTTCACATTTATGCCCCGTGATCTTCAACCAATTATGTGCTTCAATATAATTATCAAGGGTAAGCTTTGTAATGTAAGGGGTGATCTCGTAGTTCTTAGTCTTTAAAGGTGCGTTGTTAGGTATTCCATTTTACATGTATACAATATTATAGCACGAGATAACTCTTACAGTTGTGAAATAAGAAATACAAAAAAATTGCATGCATTGGTAGAAAATTTATATTAATCCATTGCACCAAATAATTTGTTGATCTTGAGATAAAATTGACTCAACAAATACATAGCGGGTATCTGGCTATATGTATTATGAAATTTTTCTAAATTATATATTAATTAAATAGTTTTAATAGTCTTCAATGTTCTATAGTAAATCAGTTAAATTGTATACGACAATATATCACAGAACATACAATTTGATTAACGCTGTAAATCTCAGTTCAATGTTCTGCTTCTTTTTCTTTTTTTTTCATCTTACCATTTTCATCTTTCACATTTCTGCTCTCTATAAGTCTAGTGCAACCTCAGAAAGAATGGGGAAAGGCAATAGTGCTAGTTTTTCCTTCTTCTTCTTCGTTCTTCCCCTCCCTCCCCCTCTTTCCCTCTCAATATTGGTGGTTTAGGGTTTTGTTTTTATAAAATGAAAAAGGGTCAGTGCTCCACTAAGTCCAAATTGCATTCAAATTCCTCATTTTCTAATTTATATAACATTTAGCAATTAACTTCTCATAATTAAAAACTAAACCTCAAAATTCTATTTTATTCATCTAACAGATATAAAAAACAAGGTACATATTTTTACCGAGAAAATATTTTTTTGACTTCAAGTTTTATCGTTCACTAGATTATATATATTTTTTAATTAGACATGACAAAATTTATAAATTATTCATAAATGGTTAAACTTCATTTTCAACCACACATTCTAATGGACTCACAAGTACTACCTATTTATCTATCACTCATTTCCGTCTATTTATAAATTTTTCCCTAATGGAGGCTAAGTATAGAGTCGTGACTGTGATATATATTCAAAAGCAATTTTTATTTTGAATGATCAAGTGTTTGTACAAATTTTCTCGATTTCTTTACCAGTAGTAGACGATGGACTTTGGGACCTTGGGTAAATATTTGGACAAGCAGCACCAAAAAAACCAAGAAAAAAAAAAAAAAAAATGTGACGTCTCTGACACGAGTAGACAAGTAGTGTGGGCCGTGGCGGTGCACAAAATCCCCAAGAAGTGCTAAAAATTGTCAAATTTGATATATATATATATATATATATATATATATATATCTCCTAAGCATCGTGCTTAGTTTTATGCTAAGCACCGTGCTTAGGTAACACACTAAGCAAGAAATTCACCCATAAGCAAGAAGTATGCTTCCTAAATAAAGATCTACGTCTTTTGTCATAGCAGTTTAAATTTTTAACCTAATATATTAAGAGTCTGTTTGAGCTCCATTTTTATGTAGAATGCATTTTAGAATTGTAGATTAATGGAGAATGTATGGTTAAAAAAGAAAAAAAAAATTGGGTCGTGTTTAATATTATTTTGTTGAATAATGTTTGGTTGAAAAGAAGAGAGTAAAAAATGTATTTTGAAACAAATGGGGATCAAACAAAGTTTGAATATGTTGCAAATCATATATATCTCATTATCCACTTTCTCTATCGAGAGGAGGTATAATTTGTTAAGGCACAAATTTAGATGAATCAAAATGTAAGCAAAACACTCTTTGGTAGGTAGACATTGCGATATGTGCTAGAATCGGCCTAACTAATCCATTTTTTTTTTTGCCAATTAGGTGTCATTTCTTAACTAATTGTACAACCATTTCTAATGCAAGAAAATTCACTACTTTCATAATTGGTGGACTTAGGTACCTAACAAATTAAATCACTTTATCAAGTTTTTTATGGGTAGCAAAAAGAAAGAGATTTCACATACTAAGATTATATATCGAGAAATCAGATGAACTAGAAAAACAGACTTCTCACGTACTTTTTTTTTTCCCTTTCTTCTTTTAAATAAATGAGTTTAATTATAATAAAAATCCAATAAGAAAATATGAATTCAGGCAGAATTCTATCATTTTCTTTTCTTGAAGAATTGGTCCATACCGATGCATCCTATATAATGATTAGGCTAATCTTAGACTTCAAGCCAACCTAAAGCACCAACAATCACATGTTATAACAATTATTTTCAAACCTTTTCAAGCTCATCATAGGATGCCTTATAAGTCACGCATTATATACATTTATGGAATATGAGGGTCCATTCTTCATTTTATTTTTTTAAAGAAAAAACTCATAGGTGGGTTCTTTATTGATACTCGTAAAACGAAAAAGAAACCATGAGACTTTGAAATCGACGTATGACTTGACCTCTAATCGATGAAGATAAATTTCTAGTGTAAGCTATATTGAAAGCTGCTGTTGAATAATGGAGAAAACGCCGGAATTGAATAATAAACGAACCAAAGTTGCAGCAACAATTCACGAACTTAAAAACAAGAAATCAAACTTGATAAATTCCACAAAAAAATTGATCACGATACCGTTGTCCTCAAACAATATTTGCCCCCTCTACGATTGATTTAATACTTGAAGGGTTGATGTCAAATAGTTTACAGGATTTAAACAAGCATTGCAAGGATTATACTCAAGAAATTAAGAATAACCCTTGAAAACTCAAGAGCATAAAGAATTTTGNGATTGATTTAATGCTTGAAGGGTTGATGACAAATGATTTGCAGGATTTAAACAAGCATTGCAAGGATTATACTCAAGAAATTAAGAATAATCCTTGAAAACTCAAGAGCATAAAGAATTTTGAATATGAAAAGGAAAATATGAATATTTGGAATGAAATTTTCTCTCAAAATTGGGGCTATAGTTTTTGTATAATTTCTCATTGTTTAATTTGATCACAAACCAATTATTTATAGCCTAGAAACAATACTACACGAAGTGGTGCAAAAAACTCTTCAAAAACCATCAAATTTAAATTACAAACGGGTATAAATCAACCTCCAAACGGTCAAAAATTTGTATCATGCGGCCACATGGTACAAACCCATGCAGCCGTATGGTTCAATCCATATCGGGACATTTAGTCCGGGTAAAGACCCATGCGGCTGCATGGTATAATCTTTTATTTTTTATTTTTTTTTCTTTCCCATTTCTTCATTCCAATATCTTATTTGTTTTGAACAACAATCATTTCCCAACAAAAGCTAACACAAATAAAACTCTGACCTCATGCTCGTGATCATCATGGATCGTGTGAGATAATTTGTAGGCCCATTTTTTTATTTTTTTACATTAATTACCTCCAAGAAAACCTCTATATAAAGAAAATGAATATTGCCTATCTCCACACACTCAACTAGGACATATTCACTTCTCCATTCTTACGACCTCCACCCCCAATACAAAAATGGGAAGAACTACCAATTTCCGTTCACTTGCCTTCTTTTTCCTCCTCCTCGTCCTCGTCCTTGAATGCTCAGCCACACCGATCCCAAAAATCCGAGCTCGACCGCAGCCGTGCAAACGACTGGTGTTTTACTTCCATGACATTCTTTACAACGGCCACAACTCCAAGAATGCAACTGCAGCCATTGTAGGGTCACCAGCTTGGGGAAATAGAACCATTTTAAGTGGCCAAAACCATTTTGGCAATATTGTGGTGTTTGATGATCCCATTACACTAGACAATAATCTCCATTCAACCCCAGTTGGCCGAGCACAAGGATTCTATCTTTATGACAAAAAAGATATATTCACTGCATGGCTGGGGTTTTCATTTGTTTTCAATTCTACTGAACACAAGGGTAGTATAAATTTCGCCGGGGCCGATCCGTTAATGAACAAGACAAGGGACATTTCTGTCATTGGTGGAACTGGCGATTTTTTCATGTCTAGAGGAATTGCGACTTTGAGCACAGATTCTTTTGAAGGGGAGGTTTATTTCAGACTTCGTGTTGATATCAAGTTATACGAGTGCTGGTAAAAATGTGTTTTGGTTAAGCATGATTATGAGTCATGGATCCCATCAAATGTGTGGTTCATGGCCTTATGGTGATTTTCGTGGGAAATAAATTTGTCTACTTTTTTCATAATTTGTTTTCCTTGTAAAAGAATACATGAATTTTGTTTATGATGTTTTATGGGGCAAAACGGTCACTTCCCAAATGAGTTGTTCTTTTTAATATTTGAAGGAAAAAAAAATAAAGAATATATAACTTTTAAACGAGGCACACAACTTGACGTCCAATTAGTGAAATAAAAAAAAAATAAAAAAATAAAAAATCTCAACCCGTCTAAGTAATTGTTGGGAGCCGAAGAAATAGGATAGAAAAAAAAAAATTGATTACGTTACTTGTAATAATTGTTCATGAACATTTTTTTTTTTTAGAAAATTCATAAAACCCTTCTTTTCAAGATTACTATTCAAAAATAAGGCGATAAAAATTTACAATTCAAAAATCAAGTAGTAAATAGGATTATTAATTAATATTATAAAACTAAAAATTAATTTATATACACCCCGCCCCCGCCCCAATTTGAAATCTCTCTCTCTCTCTCTCTCT
>CAIGRF010292425.1:0-10291 GCA_903798235.1 Fraxinus ornus | reverse complement strand
ATTGTTAAAATTAAATTGACTAAGTTGTGTAATCATAAGTAACATTCCTCGAGAGATCAACAACCTGGACTCAAAAAGTCCACTTTATTACTTGAACGCGACCCGTGCACTTGCGATATATAATTTTTAGCGAACATATTTTATGTTTGGTTGGAGAAATCAGTTTTGGTTATTTTTGAAGAGTCAGTTCATTCCTTCATTCGTTGCAGACGAATTTTCTTTTCCGAGTGGAGAATATTTTAGAGCTTTGCTCGTCGTAGTGAAATTCGTGTCAATGTGGAGATTATTAAAATTTGGGTGTGACTCGAACTTCTTATTAAAGTAATTGAGAAATTATAATTGAAGTGCACGTCAAGAAGAATTTAGTTTGGAATCCTATCGGAGTCCTATGTCAATCTGAAGTTTTATTTTGGAAGCTCATTGGAAGTTGAAAGTTGGTATTGGACTTGAAAAAGAGTTCGGGATGGACAAAACAATTCGGTAACAAAAATCCAAGCAGAACGTCGGCGTCAGGGTGCTCGGAGGTGGGCTCTGCATTGGAATTTATTTTCTGACGTCCAACTTCATCAACAATTCTACTATGAGGGTTTGGAAGTCCCCTACATATTTCTTATAAAGATTAGACTTTTCAACAAATTATTTTCAAAGGAATATGATATCATCTTCTTTTTCAACAAACTGGTATCAGAGACAAAGGCTTGAAAATTCTTGGGAGATCGAGGTTTTTTTGATCAAGTTAAGAGTTTATCTTGATATTTTGTAATGGCAACCGTTGGAATATGATATTTTACTTTTGGATTCCAAAACAAGATTTTTGTTGTGGCAGGTAAAATGCGAGCAGTACTAGCTTAGATGGATTTAGATGAGGCGTTATTGGATTTTAACTAGTTGGCTACAACATGGATGATGGAAGAGAAATAACGAAGGGATAGAAAGGCTCTATTTTTGATTCATCTTCATCTTTTATATAATATTGTTCATGAGATCTTTGAAGGAAAAGTTAATTAGCCGCAGTATTATGGTTGAAATTGGAGCAATTATGCATGTCGAAGAATCTAACTAGCAAATTACATCTGAAGTAGTGGCTATATTCTCATCGTATGACAGAAGGTACATCCTTTACCCAGCTGTTTCTATGAAAATCATGTTGATTTGGAAACATTTGAGGTTAAATATGATGAAAAGGATTTGAGCTTGATTTTTTTGAGTTTGTTACCGCTTCCTATGTCTTTTAGAAACACGATATTTTATAGTTGTGATACTCTCATCATTGAAGAAGTTGTGATGCTCTTTATATATTCAAAAGAGAAGATGAAAAATCTTATTGAGTCATAGGTTTATGGAGACGGCCTCATTTTGTTGATGGTGGCCATCCAAGGGGCAAATTAAAATTTAACTTCAGATTTTTTAATCATTGCAATAAGAATGAGCGATTGATAAAGGATTGTTATAACTTGTAGATTAAAACAATTTGTTGCAAATCAGCAATCTGAAGCTTCAAAGGAAGCTAGAACTATAGAAAATTGTTACAGTAATGGAGAGCTTCTACTTATTTCTGACTATGACTCCAAGTCTGACAAGGATTGAATTCTTGATAGAGCATGCACTTTTTATCTGTGTCACAATCAAGATTGATTTTCAACATATGAAATAGTTTTAAAAGGTGTTGTGGTAATGGGAAATAATACACTTTATAGGGTAGCTGATATTGGTCATGTTAGAATAAAGACGATTGATGAGACTGTTAGAACACTTAGTGCAGTGAGACACATTTCAAATTTGAAGAAGAATCTTATCTACTTGAGTAATATTCTTGATTTAAATGAGTACAAGTACACTATTGAAAGTGAATTCTTGAAGGTTAGTAAAGGAGCCCGTGTTTTGTTGAAGGGACAGAGAAAATATGAGTTATATGTCTTGTAGTGTTATACAAAATCTTTGATCAATGAGCATATTTTAAGAATTTGGGTAGATATGGAGTTGGATTCTATACTGTTAGAGTCTAGTTTGGGGTCTTTTTTGAAAAATACATCTCAGTTGAATTTAGAAGTTATGGGTAATGCCGCTTTACCACCCTTATGGATGATGCCATTGTATTCAATTGCTAATAACAAACCCATTTTTTTTTTATCATAAGCCTCCACATTGGTACAATGATACTGATTTAGTTGATGGTTTATATGTGGTTAAGGGTATGGATTCTAGTCAAGATCTTTCTTTTAATTCAGTTGTGGTGATTCTATTTTAGGGTTTGTGTTCCTGCCCGGTGATGTCCAAACCTAGTGCTTGAAATTTTGTTAATATTCAGTTATTGAGTTTTGCTCGAGTTGGGTGGCAAAGTTTTAGAGA
The DNA here is from genome assembly GCA_903798235.1 of Fraxinus ornus. Taxonomy (NCBI): domain Eukaryota; kingdom Viridiplantae; phylum Streptophyta; class Magnoliopsida; order Lamiales; family Oleaceae; genus Fraxinus; species Fraxinus ornus. The sequence continues at coordinate 7,942 of CAIGRF010292425.1, read as the reverse complement.
ATATTTTAATTTGGAAATTTGATTGAGATTTTTTTATTGTACTGTTGGTGAAGAGTTGAAATTTAGTGGAATGTCTCCAGGTAGAGAATATTTGAAGTTTGTTCATTGCAATGTTTTTTTCTCATACTATTGCAACCTTTTTATTGAAAAAGAAAAAATAATAACTAATAAACTATTTATTAGGAATTGTGCCAAGTGTTTAGTTGGAATTAAAATCAGATTTTTAGTAAATTTTGATAAAAGTTAATGAAATGTGTGGTTGAAAAGTTATGGATCCTATGAAATGTTTGATTAAAATTAATTGTTGACTTTGATTTAGATTAAAATCTAAATTTTGGTTTCTACCAAATGGGGGCTACATAATGTATATATAGGGAAACTCATGTAATATAAAAAATACAAGGATGATTTGGTGGTATATTAGCGTACCGGTACACTATAGAATCAAGATGTCATAATTGAAGAGCAGTTGGGGACGAAACAAAAACGGAAAAATTCAACATAATAGAAAAAGAAATGTTGTTTTATTGAAAATATTACTATCACACTTGTAAAGTATGGAGTGTGAGTAGATACAACCTACATCAGTCGTGCGAAGTCAACAGATCTTACTATAAATTAAAAGTGATTAGAAACTCTATGCACAAATCACTTCAGAACAGTTTATATATCTATGTATGCATGCACAAATTTTGTATCACCAAGGAACACAGTATTAAATGATGTAATGATAAACTTCAACAGTCAATAAGGTTATCCACCTCAAGTCTACGTAGCACTAGTAGGATCAACATTTAATTTTGTATTAATCAAATTTATTTCAACTAACTAAAAGTAGGTGCCTAACTATTTCCACTTAAACTAGTACTGACCACAACTCGTACTACTAGGTATAATTACTTCTTTACCTTTCAACCACTTACTTTCTTCCATGGACTTCTTATATTGTGGTCAATTTGAAAGCGGCCCACAACACAGATGCATAAGCTAAATTGTATTGTTAAAACATTACAAGGTAAACTCATTGTTCTCCACAAAGTGAAAAAAGGGGAGGTGGGGGTGGTGGTTTAAAACACTTGCCATAAAACCTGATCTTTATTAGGTATTGTTTTTACTAGAAGTCAACATCACATACTCCACATAAATACAAATGTATCAGGTGTAGGAAATTTGTATTTATTCTAAACTAATCTTTACAGGATATTTATGTATGCCAAAAAGTCAACAACGTACACTCCATGAAATGACTATATAAATGCAACTATTTCGAGTGTGTTTCCAAATGCTTGTATTTATATCAAAACTCCTCCGAACATCGACTTTTGATCAAGTGATTATTCCTTTCTTCTCCATACTTTTTCACTGTCAAGACTCACGCACTTTAGGAGTTTTGAAGCTTAGTTGAACTTCAATGGTTTCATATTTAAGCACAATGCAAGACATCCATATTTTGCTAGTTGAACATGACACTAATCATCTTATTTCAACAAAGCAACTGTTGGAATTCTTTTCATATAAAGGTAAAAAAAAAAAAACTGTAATCATAATTTATTATAATCTCATTTTTTTAGTTTAAGCTGAAATCATCACAAGAATAGATATGATAGATGAACATTCTTGATTTAATTTATTGTTTTAATTCACCTAAAAAATTCCTACATTGCAATTTGGTCCTATACAAGAATTTTGATTTGCTTGTAGTCTTGTGAATAACAAGTTGAAATAGGTCATGTACAATGGTTGATTTTGATTATTAATTTATATTCTCTATTTCGACTATATATATTCATTCGCGCCATATTCTGCATTTAAATGTGCTAGTTAATGTTAGCTGAACATCAAAGCATCAAAGCCTAGCCCATTTTCAAAGTAGACAATAAATTCTACTTGATTTGGGATTGGTAATATTTTCCATTTTTGGTTTTTTTTAATTTTACTGATATAAAGGATTTCTTTTTATTGTAAACTCAAAATAGCATACAAAATTTGTTAAGAAGAAAAGGTTTGCATACGTCTCATAAGGAGTATATATGCTACTTAAATGTGAAAAATATTTCCATTCTTTAGATAATAGTAAGTGAATTTTTTTTAATCATCTGATAATTTACTAAATTAGAAACTGTCTTTCCTTACTAATCATGCTCTGGGAGTCTCCTACAGTTATTGCTATGCAAGATAATTAATAATGAAGTAAAATATTTTCTAGGAATAGTTAATGTCCCAAGCTACTATTTATGCTACTTTTTTACGATCATAAATTTAATAAATTCTTGATACAGCTTGAAAACCAAAATCACATCTTAGAAAATATTCATTATAAAAAATGCATGCCTCACTTTTTTTAAAACAACTTGTTCATCATTTGCATTTCGTTGATAAATAGAACACATATGTATGTACAGGATCTAGGTTTAGACAAGCACAAATTCATGTACGAGCGCACATATGTATGCAAAACAAGATTGGAGTAAATATATTAAACGTGAAAGATAGAGAAAAATGGGTGGTTGTTCTTACAATTTTTAATAATTCTATCAATTCGGGTAAATGTTTTTATTTTTCCTTATCACTTAATGTTCTAATTTAAATTGTTTGTTTTGTAGTGAAATCCATTGAACATGCCTCCACTGCTTTATCGATATTGTCAAATGGGAAGGCTCAATTTGATATTCTGATGGCAAATATCTACTCACCTGACACATGCACTTTCAAGCTTGTCCAAGAAGCAGTTAAAATGAACCTGCTTGTAATTCGTGAGTGTTAATAAGTTTATAATTGACCTTCTAAATTATTTTGCTTTCCTAAAATCCACAAGTCATTTTAGTATTACACAATACTGTTTGATTTTTTTAGACTAACTAGTACAGTACAATCAAGGCTACACTATTCTGACTATATTTGGCATGATTTTATTCAAGTGATGTGCGATTATGAAGATGATATGATGGCAAGAAGTGCTTTGGAACAAGGTGCTTTCCTTTTTCTTTCAAAACCAATTAAAATGGAGAATGTAAAGTACCTTTGGCAACATGTGTGGAGGGAGAAGACATGGAAAATTAAAGAAAAAGAACAACTAGGAGAGATGCCGGTATTAAACAGATTGAGCGAAGGGTTTGGGGTAGAAGAAGAAACTCCATTGGAAAATGTTATGAGTGATGACAAAGGCATTGCTGAAAAAGCACATAAATCAAGAAAAAATGTTAGAAGTAGAGAGGTTTGGATGAAGTGGACTCAAGAACACCATGACAAATTTGAGGACGCTATAATTGAACTTGGTGAAGGAAGTAAGTCTTTTCTCATGTTCTATTTATAGATTTTAATTATTATGATATTACCACTGTGTATATATGTGTGTGCCTGCGACTGTGTAGGTATGTCTGTAAATACTATATCTGTAGCATGAATATAGATACGAATTTATATATTGTGGGTTTATATGCTATGCGCGCATGTGCTTATATGATTGACCTTTTATTTTGACTAGGATGTTACCCAAAGGAAATCCTAGAGCTCATGAATGTACCTGGTCTTACAAGATTGCAGGTGGCCAGCCATCTCCAGGTTTGTTTCTTGCAATCTAACCATGACAATTTACAATTTTCTGCTTTTCAAATGTAGTAATAACTTTTTGAATATGCGTAACCTAGCTATCTTATAATATTTTTCACAATTCTTAACCCAATACGTTGTCAGTGACTTTCAGGATACTCGTGCTTTTAATATAGTCATCTCCAAAAGTAACTCTAAAGAGTTATTAAAAGATTTTATTATCATATTCATCCTTTGATTCCTACGGGAGAGATTCTATCCATAACCGAGAAAAAAAACAAAAGTCATCATTGTTATATACCTTGTCCTCCGACAAGAATAGGCTAAATATATTGAAAATTTGTTTATTAGTCTATCAAGATGCTTTACAATAGATCTTGATGTGGTATAATTTTAATTATTTCATTTTTTTCTTAGAAATGTCGTAAAGGGATTTGGAGACCAAGGAAAGAGAGAAAACGTCACAATAGTAATGTGGTGGCATCGCAGGAGATCGAGGCTACAAAATTGAAACGAAAGAAATTTGGGTCTATGCCTCTTTTAACTGAACATTTTGAGCAGCAGAATCTCCAAATCAAGGAAAATGCTGAAAAAACTCAAGATCAACAAACCTATGGTCTGACGAATAATAATGTCTTTGATAATCATTCTCAGGTTCAATTCCAGCATGATTTAAGTGGATATGCATTTTCCGAAGACAACATTGAAGTACCCTACATGGAACAGGATGGAACTCTATTACTTACAGTGCCAGATTCATTCATTCCTACAGAGCAATTTCTGATTGATTTCAGTAGGGTCACCAGTGGAAACCTGCAAGCATTTGATATTGATCAATCTAAGGAGCAAGGTCAATCTTAATTTACATTGCTCAACTAAATATGACAGCATAAAATATCCATTCTTCTTAAGTAAACAGGCCTTTAGTGAGAGATAAATTATCATTATGCTTGTGCAATAGATTATACTCCAAATGTTAATTCAGAAACTTAAGGAGATAGTATTTTATCTAATCATGTCTCTGATGGATTCTTATTTTTTCATTTGTGGTGAAGGATTTTCGCAAAGGAGTGCCGATTGTAAAGAAGGGGCATAATTAAGATGTAGTTTATAAGTGGCCCTCGTCTCACGTGTCTTCTTCCAAACTGATATTTGCTTTTGCCAGTCTGAAAACCTCTATCTAACAGTGGCATAACTATCTTATTCATCCTTCTATGAGAACTCTCCAACACATTTTTTCCTTAAATAAATTGCCTTTGTCGTCCTCATTTTGTGAATGAGGTAAAAGGACTTGAGAATAATTGGCTGAAACTTTTCTGTTTATTAATGAAGAAGAAATCTGCTTATATACACAGACATACATACTCGGCCAACACTTGCTTTTAGGGTTTTCTAATAATTGGAATATATGCAGATTGCAGAATCTACGTATACTAAAATAGGGCAATTAAAAAAGGTAAGAGAATTATGTTCCAATATGAGGTTCTTTGTAATGCTTGGAAGTGTAGTAACATGCACAAACTTCTATTCTAGTTTTTCTACTTTATTATTAGTAACCGCTTGTTATAACTGTGATTTCTGAATTCGAATCTGTACTTAATCTTTTTCACTCTAACGGCAGACTTTAATTTTTGAGGCCTTAAAACATTTATTGAATTTCTTGATCTTAGAGAAACTGATGCAACGGGATTGAGAAGAAAATGAGCAATCAATTATAATCGTAAATTCCCACAAATACCAGCACCATTGGATAATATGAATTTGGAGAACCTCGAAAACAAGTCTTTTTTTCGATATTAATGTCATGTTTACAATGTGAACACCGTCTTATATAGAAAATGAACCCACAAACAATAAATAAATTATTTAGGAAACAAGCAAGACAAAAGACATAATTCAGCTAAACTAAGAACGCAATTAAATTTAATGAAAGTAATAAAATTCTGGGATTCGGTCATGCTCTTTGATCAGCCGCAAAACCAGCTTTTATTTAATTTGGGTGCTGGAGTTATATGCATCACTCCCTTCAAGATAAAAGAGATTTGCCCAGGATATTATCACCATAGCCGATCTTGTGTTCACCGCATTCAAAGTAAGCTTGATAGGTTGACATTAGTAATATTTTTTAAGAGGAATTCAATCATATATATTCTCCTACCTTCACTCAAAATACTACCAACTGCTAGTTACTCTATGAAGTGATATTCGTCCCCTCTTTGGTCATTTCCGCCTCCAAATTAGTTTTAATTCAATCTGTAAAAATTTTGTCTGTCATTACTAGCTGATCGGTTGAAATATTATCCACTGTATGTTATACCACCACCAAATTTGTTACAAACAATTGGATACTATCAGAATTCATAATATTCGTAGGCTATGCAGCAACATTATTAAAATATAATGGAACTTCATTTCATTCCTCACTAATCCCTGTAACAGTAATTTTGTAATCCCCCATTTTGTTTGGCCCTCATAACTAAGTTCTTCTCAAGCAAACCCTCCTTATAGGTAGCATTATTCTCATTCAATAACAATGTATTCTGGGACTGAGATTTTTATGTTTTGTCCAGTTTGTTCTTGGTAGTTGTCACACAATAGTTTTAATATCGATAATTTCTTGAAGAGTCCTTGAATTACCTCTATGTCTTTAGATCACGAGACTCCACTAGTTCCTTTAACAGCCAGAGCATCTTTTGTTTTCTCCAATTTTGCTTCATCCTGCACAAAACTTTCTACATAAAATTAGCAGCATGGACATACTTATCCAAAGATGCAGCTACCTCGATCACATCAACATCAACCTCTTCATTGAAAATTGGGGAACCACCGTAACTATCGTTTCCACAATCCTTAACCACTTGATGCTGTTTTTATGCTCAACAACCCTGTGGGTACTGTTCTCGGTGTAGAAATTCATGAAATATGCTATTCTCATCACAAAATTCAGCACATCCATTATTTTAAAATTTGTTGCACTGGACACTAATTCTACCAATTCTACCTGATTTATGCGCACATTTCATTTTGGATATAGTACAGGCCTTTAAAAAGTTCTAAAAATCCGATTTTTTCGAACAAAGTCAACCGTTGAATACCTCATATAATAATCAATTTTTTGTGTGTGTGTTTTTTTGTGAGTACTCTACTTTCCCAATTACAAGGTCCGTAAATGCCTTTATGGTATCTTTCCATGCTTTGAAACTTCTTTCGTTGCATTTGAATAATGCTATTATGACTAGTCTAGGTGGCACCAGAGCCCATCTTCAATTGTTCATTGAATCAGAACTTTTATCAACTTTATTGGACAATCATAGTTATCGCTATTGCTAATTTTCAACCGCTTGATTTAATCCATTGACTTGGTATGTCGTTGCACAACTTGACAAGGGCCCACGAAAGAGAGATGCAAAAGCTAAATTTTAATGTTAAAATTTTAAAAGATAAACTTACAGTTCTTCATAAACTCAAAAAATTAAAAAGTTTGAAAACATTTATTTTGTCATAAAAGCTAATCTTTATGAGGTATTATTTATACTAGAAATCAACATTACACATTCCACGAAATAAATGAATACAAATGTCTCTATCGAGTATGTCTCACATGTTTGTATTCATTTCAAACTAATCTTTCTGAATATAAATACTAGAAGTAAACAGCACACACTCCACGAAACAACTATATATATAATTACAAGTGTTTTGGGTGTTTTTCAAACTTCCTCTGAACATAGACTTTTCCATAGATTTTCACTTTCTTTTTCCCTCTCTTTCCATGAGCACTGTCATGACTCTTTCTTTTGGCGTTTGCAAGCTTAATTGAAGCACTTCAATGGCTTCATATTTAAGCACGACACAAGAAGTCTATGTTTTTCTAGTTGAACATGAAAATAATCATCTTATTCAACAAAGCGACTTTTCGAATTCTTTTCATATAAAGGTGAAAGAAAATCATAACATTATAATTTTAAATTTTAAATTAAGTTGAAATCAGTACAAGAAAAGATATGACAGACGAACATTCATGGTTCAAAGTATTATTTGAAAAGAAAAAAAAAAACTTAAATAGTTATACATTGCGTTCTCATCCTATATGAGGCTTTTTGATTTAGGTCATGTACAATGATCAATTTTAATTAATAATTTATGTTCACTGTGTCCACTATAAATATTAATTTTGCGCCATATTCGGCATTTAATTGTGACCATTTGTAGCGCCCCGAGTTCCATTAACCTGGATTGCCACGTCATTGTCTTTTGCCCTAATTTTGACAATCAATTTTGCGGAAATAAACAAATATTAAAATCACATTTGTAATTGAAAACTTCGTCGGCAAGAAAACACATATGATAATTGTATCAAAATTTAAATATCAAGTATTGTAATAGCGAAAAC
>CAIGRF010292400.1:0-10337 GCA_903798235.1 Fraxinus ornus | reverse complement strand
AAAAAAAATTTAAAAAAAAAAAAGGAAAGAAAAAGAAAAACTGCAGACGTTCCCTATTCTGCCACTTCAGAACCTTGTGATCTTTGAGAAGATAATTGTTGGTTTGACGACGGTCGTCAGTCGCACTACGTGGGAAATCTAGGCGAGCCATATGTTCTTCCCTTGCCCTTGTACCATAGAATAACTACTTATTTTCTCTTAGGTAGCGTTCAATCAGTTCCCATCTATGGTCAATCAATTGGTCTGGAATTATTATTCTATTTTTATCATAGCCATATAACAGAGTTTACTGGAAGGGTCCCACCTATCTTTTCCTCTATCCTCCTTTGATTCTATTCAGAGTATATATCGTAAAATTATTTTCAGTAATGGTTTGAAACCTAGTACGGAACACTCAATGCAGCTATCATGTGTTACACTATTACAATATGCATATATACATGCATTCATCTGTATATGTGTATGCATATCCAGAAAGAGAATTCTTTAAATGGAATTAGACATTAAGACCACTGAGATTGGATATTCAGCTGATCTTGATGATTTTTGTTCCTTCCTTTTCAGGGTGTCTTGAGCTGTAATCTGTCTAATGATGACTTTGTGTCCAAATTGCTGGACAGAAGGTGGTCACTGAGTAGCCCAGGAGCCAATATTCACCAAATAAGGATTTTTGACCGACGGGAAGGTGGATTACATGGGAACATTTCCTTCCGCAATAATATGCAACCAGATTTGAGTGAATGCACGTTAGACAAGAACCAACATCTTCCATCGTTTTATATTGTGAGGGATGATTTGCTACATCCATTGGTGAATGGTAACAAGGCGAGGAAATTGGATGCGCTGCTTCCTCTCCTTCAAGATAATTTTGTAACTGATGTTGTAAGATAGCATTCCCCTTAAATTTGCCAGTATCTCTATCTTGTTAAACTACAACTGCTGTTTATCACAACTTGGGATATATTCAAGCTTTCTTTTGAAAATTTGGAATGATCTTCAAAGCCTTATACACCCATTTTGTAAAAGATGGTATACTTATGTTACCACATTGTCGGCTTTTCCTCTACATGATGTGCCATGTGTGAATTTGGCCGAAGTTAGTGGGCATTACTTGGAAACATTGACCCCCATTTCCTGATGACTGTTCTTCTTCTGACGCTGTCCATCACTTCGTCCTTTAATTTGGTTACCTGGAAGTACTATGAGATAACTATGTATATCTGTTGGTGAAATAACCAGAACATCATTATGGTAACACGTAAACTGAATACATCCCGAAATCTTAGAATCCTGGAAAACTTTAAAAATCAAATAATATCTTATTCGCACTTGTCTAGGTTACATGTGGAGGTTGCCAAAGTGCTCATGCTGCTGCTGTTGGTATGTCAAATACGAGTAAAATAGAATAATTTCCTACACATTTTTCCTCGTGAATTGCTACAATGTTCTCCGTTTACAAGCAGTAGAATGCTTTCTGAATGGTTGTTTCCTCATAATGAAGCTGTTTCATGTGCTGAGATAGGAGTAAGGTCCCACTTGCTACTTCGAGGAGAAGAGCCTGAAACTCTAACAGGCTACAATTTGATCTCGTCATTATATGGAAATGTCATTTATGTTCCTAGATCTCAATATGCCAGAAGGGAGGTTATGCTTTCCATGCATGCTGAGTCAGTTTCAGGAAGTTGTGGATCCGTTGAATGCCTCAGTGATTATCTGGAGGCTTTGTTTGCAAAACATGCATTGGGGAAACAGAACTTTTTGCAGGGGGATTCGATTAAATTTCCAGATAGAAAGGTTGTTATAATCAATGAAGGTGCTGGAGACGCTGTTGCCTTACTAGGTGATTAGCCATTTCTTGTTTTCTATTTCACAGCTATAATCATCTTTAAAAATATATATATCAAACTTTTGTGTATGCAAATATAGATCACATCTCCTAGGTATTGACTTTCACATCTCCACTTTTATGTATGTTTGTTGTACTGTGCGCAAATAGTTGTGGGTTTCTGTACGTGCTTGAGGGAGAGTTGCAAGGGTCATAATGTGTGAATGTCCAAGACACAAACCTATGTCCTAAAGGGTGCCTTTTGTTTCTTTTCTTTAGACTCGTGCAAAGTGCCTAACTGGAATTATTATTTGAACCTTTCAGACAATGTGTGAAGATACCATACAAATCAGTTTTAAAGCTAAAAACGCCCAGTCGGATGGTTATTTTGATGTTTTCCTAGTAAGTTTTATATGATGGTTAAGATGGCCACATCATTTTTGAACCTTATGTATATTTTCCCTACTTTCTTTTTTTAATAGAAAACAAATAGACGCCCCTTCCATGTGTATTTATTTCCTCTCCTTTTACTTCCGTAGACTGTACGTCATATTGTTTTCTTAACTTTGCTTTCACATTTCTTTTCACCGTCCAGGTGCTCCACTGATATTTTACAAATTTTCCCTTTAGGTGTCATGCGCCTAGTCCAGTTTCTATCCCAAAACCATGTATTTGGAAGAAAACAGGCAATCGAAATTGTTGTAGACGCCGGTACTGGGACGACAGCTGTTGGTCTGGGTCTTGGAGCTTTATGTTTAGGGTGAGAAAATAAAAACATCTATTTAAACGTCCTTTTGGTCATCGTGACCTAAATTTATTTGCAGATATGTTTTTTGTCAGTTTGAACCACAAACATGCCAAAGCAACTTAACCAGTACTATTATTTATCTTATGATAGTCTACCATGGAAGATTACTGCAGTTATGTTGGCTGACAAAATTGATGGATACAAAAAAGCCGAGGAAAGATTAATTTCCGAATTTGTTAGAAGTTGCAACTCTCCACTTCTCAGTGCTGTTTTGAGCGAAGTGAACGATGGAGTCGTGCACTGGATGGAGCGCAGCTTCCCTAGAAAGTAATGATAAGTTGATACTTCTTTTGTTTAATAATTGCCTGATGATGTATTTTACATCCATTTTCTTCATTTTTCATTTTTATTTTCCCTCAATAGTTGATGTAATCACCTTCCACCCCACCCACAAGCAGTAAATTAATCTAGATCAGACTGCAGGACACGTTTAGCATTTATTGGGTCTCGCAATGCTTGTTAATTTTTTTTCAAACCTGACAAATTCTCTCACCTTCATATATTTCCAAGTTCACAAGTTCGTTCTCCTTGAGCGCATCCGTAGTTTGCTGATGACTTTGCAAATTTAGGCATTGCTAGTAGTTAGTACCCTAATACTATAACTCCATTGTTACACTGACTTGACATTCTAAATTTTCTGCTTCAGATTTGGCAATATATTACAAGGGGAAGTTCAAGAATGCCAAAAAATTGCCCAGCAAACTGGTATTCTGGTGGATCCTATATACACTTTAGCTGCTTGGAATCTAGCGACACAGCTCGCCCAAGATGCTTCAGAGGATGCAAAAGTGGTGATGCTTCATACTGGAGGCACATTAGGAATGTACGGATTGGCCCAGCGGTATAAATCGTACTTCCAAATGCTTAAAGGGGAAGTATCAAGCCACTTATAAATTACTAGGAATTAGAAAGTCTGACTGTTGTATGCCTAGGGGAAAATTTCATTGGAAATACAATATAGGATATTTTTTTCTTGCATGATTCAGAGTCAAAGGACCTTTTTCCTTGCAATATTGTATGAGGGCCTGTTTTCATTTATCTGTTGGCAAATTCATAGTAAACCATCTGCTTTCATTTTGTTAGTAGTTACAGAACTGATGCAGCCAGCCCCAGAGTCATTGCCATGAAAGTGAAATAGAAGAATCCAGTACAAAATCAATCAACTTTGTCGGAAATTGCAAATTGAGTTCGAAAAATAGCTTTGGAATATGTAGTTTCAATAGTTTTAACAGAAGGTGACAATTTAGCTCGACACTATTAGATTTTGAGTCTTTTTGAGTGTGAGAAAGAGACGCAGGAACTTGGATTCTTCAGGCAAAAGCACCAATAAATCAACACATTCATCTCTCCTAAGAAAATATATATCTTCCTTTTCTTCAACTCGCAAACCATCTGCTAAAAGTTACTACTAGACATGAAAATAAGAAGACATGTATCGACAAAAAATGCATTCAGCAGTAGTCAGAATCGAACTCTAATGAGCCAAGATAGAAGTGATAAACAGAAATAAACCAGTAAGAAATTTATCCACAGAAGGTGAGACCAGTCGACCTCAATCATACAAGTTCTTCATCGTGTGAAAAGCATTGGTCTTTAGACAAAAAATGCATAATTCAAACAGGGCCAACAAATGGTGTTATTCAACGTACTAAAACCAACTGCAGAAAATAGCAATTGGAAATCCTGTATGGATAAACCCAAACCAACTGCTAAGAAATGTGCAAATCAAGGTACATCAACGACAATTGACTGTAAATTCAATAACAAAGCCGTGCTTTATGAGGATTCTGTCAAGCATTACGGTTACATTTCAAAAGGACAAAATTGCAATACAAGAGAAACCAGTAAATCAAGACAAGGCAAGTTCATCCAACATGTGAAAACTGAAAAGCATCAAGCTTTCAACCAAAAATGCATAAACAAGGCCAACAAAATGCGTTATTCAACATATTTAAAAGCAACTGAAAATACTGTGTGAAAGAAACCCCAAACTAACTGCTAAGAAACGTGCAAATCAAGGTACATCAACGACAATCCATTGTAAATTCAATAACATAGACGTGCTTTATTAAGATTGGGTCAAGCATTATGGTTATAGTTTAAAAGGACAAGATGGCCACACAAGTGAAACCAGTGAATCCTGGACCATTCATGTTTATCCATCACGTCAAAGCATCAAGCATTCAACCGAAAAATGCATAATTAAATTTTATTCATCATACTAAAAGCAACTCCGGGAAATAGCAATTTGAAACACCATACGATGAAAACTAAAACCAAATGCCAAGAAACGTGCAAATCAAGGTACACCAATGGTAATCAACTGCAAATTCAATAACAAAGTCATGATTTATGAGGATTCTGTCAAGCATTACGATTATAAGATAAGATGGCCATCATAATTTAGATAGCAGTTAAATCCATCAGCAGCTCAGGCAAGAGAGTCCCTTTCTCTTTGCTGTTGATATAGCTCCTCTTTCATTCTTCTTATCTCAGCCTCATTTTCCATTTTCTCCTGCTGCAGTTACATCATTATCAAGGAAGAAAAGCTCTAACTTTTAGCATAGACATCGATAATTGTTAAAGCATTATTGGCTAAACTTAAAAAGTAAATTTGGTTTTTTTTAAAAAAAGTAACTTTTCGATAAAACAGAAGGGGTAAAAGTAACTTTTAGTTCTTTTCAAGCTTATTACATCAAATCAGAGGCCCAGCCGCCCAGGCATAAACACAAATTAACTCAAAAGAATATAAGGCAACCTATTAATAACTCCTCACCAAACAACTTGTATCAGATGCAAGAAATCCAGATCTTTGAAACATAATTCATAATATCATGCTTGAAATGTATTGGGAATATATTCATTTCAGTTCAAATTCAAGGCCCAAATTCCATGCTTCAGAATTCGAAACACAATGAGAAGTAGAATTGTTTATAAATTCCTTGGAACTTCCAAAATAGTTTTTTTTCTTGCCAAAGTTCGAATTTTCGTAGGATAAAACCCCTCAATTTACTATGCTAAAATCTCTCAATTCCTCGTCTGCTAGGTTTATGAGCTTGGGGCTCAAGAAAAGAATTAATATTGAAATTGGTAACTGAACAAACACAAATACAAACAGTTCGAACTCAAATCTCCAAATTACATTCCATTTTATCAAAATTATAAACTAAAAATGAGGCAATCCTTATCTAATTTGAAAACCCATCTCAATCTTGGCCACAGTAACCATAAATCAATCACATATACGAACAAAAACGTGTAAGTACATAAACTGGGTGGGGGTGGGGTGGGGAGAAGGTAATACCTTCTCATCCTGGTGGAGGGCGATCCAAACATGGACTTTGTCCATGGTCTGCCAGAAAATGAATGCTCCAACTGACATCGCAAAGAATGTACCCATTTTCACCATCTTCAATCTCTTCTACCAATCAATCAACAATTTTTCTGTCAAATGGAACCTCCAAGAAAGCTAAACGACGCAGCTTTGAATGAAAAAACACGTGATAATTGTGCCGCTATACTTTGTGTTGAATTGGATGGAATGAGTGGAAGTAACCCGTTTTTTGGTTAACCGAAGAAGAATGGTCAAAATGAAATAAAAACATAAGTTAAGTGATTAAATAGAAATAAATTAAAATTGTGTGACTAACATAAAACATATTCATAGTTAGTAACCTCCAATGAAAATTTCCCCAAAGGCTCTGAAATTGAATAAATCATACATTTATTTATAGTTAGGGTTTCACATTTTCATACACACGAATAAGATTTGAAATTACGCTATCCATATTTCGATTAATGGATTTGTAATGGAGATATGGAGTACACGGGCGAATTTCCGTATTCTCACATGGACCGCCGTCCTAATAAGCGTCCAAAATTAGCCTGGGACCAACTTTCTCACGCTTCCAAGGTCAGTTTCCGTTATGTATTTTTGCTTGATTTTTAGTATAGTAATGAAAATTTATCGGTAATTCATGCGACAGTTGTGGCAATTAGAATTTTGTGTGAGATTCTATGTTGATTGAGTTCTTTAGATAGGGTAATGGAAAGATTTCAGTTGAAAGGATTAGGAGTATTCTCAATTGTTTTTAAAATGTTTAATATCACTAGAGATGTAAACTAAAGTCCTTAGCAATAGGGAAGTCTGTAAACTAAACATGTTGCCTTCGTATCACTTCAGAGTAACTAAAATGAATACATATTTCTGAGTAAAATAAGTTTTCGCAGTTAAGGAACCAAAATAAATTTGTAGTTTTTAAAATAATTGATAATGGTTAAAGTGCTGATTGAGAAGGTTATTCACTTTTTGGTCTAGGGAAAAAGTAAAAACGCTTCTGTTACATTCCTTCTCGATCTAGACATAGCACCTTAGCCAATCCCAAGTGTACCATATTTACTGGAGATAAGGCTTAGCTTCTACTTACTGCCATTGTTTGTCAAGGCAAAAAAATAATATTGTTTTTTAGTTCATAGTTGGTGTGCTTTATTTTTTGATATTAAAATGTGAATTAGCTCACTGATTATCAACCCTCCAAACCAATTTATGGAAACAAATAGGTGAATGATATGACACTTTTTATATCTCTAGTTGTGTGCATGTGTGCGCGTCCGCGTTCATGTGTATGTTTGTGATTCCTTTGCATGTTCTTTGCTAAAACTTTGCAACAATAGTGGTTCTGGGTTCTTGTTCTTCAGCTTAGCAAGTAGTTATTTGTAATTTAAACTTGTTAGCTAATTTTCAACAATTTCTAGTGTGGCCATATCTATGATGTGATATAATTTATGGCAGAGGAGAAACCTCTCTTTGATTTCTGTTTAATGAAGTATGCATACATTGCTGTTTCTAGGTCCAACCAGGGATATATCATGGACAAGAGACTGGAAGCATATCAAATTATGGGCATCAAGGAGTGTCTGCAGACCTCAATAATTTATACACAAGAGGACTTGCTGAAAGAGGATCTCCGCCATGGCGGGATGATGACAAAAATGGGCATTATGTATTTGAGCTTGGAGAGAATTTAACCTCTCGCTGTAATTTTATTTACTTTTCATGATAAAGCCATCTCGTATTCTCTCGTCTAGCATAGCTCCAGTCTGTTTTGACTTGTTATGGCAGTGTCTGCTTTTTTCTCCATTTTCTACCAGACATCTTAAAAATGATGTTATTTACCGATCCATCTTCCTTTTCCCAAAAAAAGAAGAAAGATAAGAATATAATGAAGGAGGAAATGGCTTCGAATGCAATTGGAAAGAAATGATAACCCATCTTCAACTATTACCAAAATTCTGATTGAATTATATATTTTAATTTCTGATATGGTCCAGTATCTAATTTCTTCCTCTTTTAAATGTGTATTACACCATATCTCCACTTTGTACTGCATTCCAGATAAGATCCTGAGAAAGATTGGTGAAGGTTAGTCTCTCTTGTTGAAATATACATTTAATAGGATACTCGTTGGTCATTTTCTCATTTCATGTCTAAAATCTTAATTCATTTCATAGGTACATTTGGTCAAGTTTTGGAATGCTGGGACAGGGAACAAAAGGAATTGGTTGCAATAAAAATTGTCCGAAGCATTAAGAAGTATCGCGAAGTAGCAATGGTAGAAATTGATGTGCTTCAGTTGCTTGGAAGATATGATAAAAATGGCAGTCGGTGAGTTTACAATCAATGATAATATTATTGTTTATTTTCAGCTTTTCTGTCTTTCATTCATATAAAGCAGAACTTTGCGCTGATGGCTAAACAAGTTCATTCTTTGCAGTTGTGTTGAATTACGGAACTGGTTTGATTATCGTAACCATATTTGTTTAGTAAGTATATCATCAATTCAAAGTAACATGAATTCCCCATTTTTTTCAACTTTTTGGGGAGTCAAGGCTTGTCAATGAATGTAATGGTCTTAACAGGTATTTGAGAAGCTTGGACCAAGCTTATTCGATTTTCTACGGAAAAACAGTTACCGCTCATTTCCAGTTGATCTAGTCCGCGAGATTGGCAGACAACTTTTGGAATGTGTAGCATGTCTGTGGTCAATACCTCTGTCATTCTACTACATTTTTTTTATCCTCGTGGCAACCATTCTAGTATATGATCCCATCGTTTTTCATTCCATTTTAGGGACCTCGCTAGAAGTTTTCTTGTTTGTAACAACTTTGATTGCGATGATGCAACCATTTTTTTCATCTTAATATATAGTCTTCTCATCTGAAACAAAACTCTTTCTTTGAATGCTTTGGCTGGCTTTTGTTGCAGTCATGCATGATATGCGTCTCATCCATACTGATTTGAAGCCGGAGAACATACTCTTTGTTTCTCCGGAGTACGTGAAAATACCTGACTTCAGGGTATGTCAGTCAATCTAAAGAGTTTATGCTGTCTGACTTGGCTATTTTTATATTCAGACTTCATTTCTTTTCCATGTGACTCTTTTTTCTGTCAGCTGTTCATTTAATGTCTATCCTGCATATGCAGATTGCATCTTGGTCGTTAAGAGATGGGTCTGCTTGTAAGAGATTGCCAAAGTCAAGTGCTATTAAGGTTATTGACTTTGGTAGCGCGGTCTATGAGTGTCGAGAATACAATTATATTGTTTCCACTAGACATTATCGTGCCCCTGAGGTTATTCTTGGTATGTAGAATTTTCTTGTGTCACCACTTACTTTACTTTGGCGTTCTTCATTGCTATGTTGAGACTGCCTGTGTCTTTTCAAGGACTTGGCTGGAGCTATGCATGTGATATATGGAGTGTTGGTTGCATCTTGGTTGAGCTATGCTCGGTAATTCTGATGATTCAGCAGTAATGTTTCACCTGTTGGTCAAATAACTGTATGACTAGAGGCATGGGGGAAGCCTTAACTTTTAAATCTGATGATCATGCAGGGTGAAGCTTTGTTTCAGACTCACGAGAATTTAGAACACCTGGCCATGATGGAGAGAGTGTTGGGTCCTCTACCCCAATACATGTTGAAACGTGTAGAGTATGTTAATTGAACTGGAAATTTATCTCATCATTTCTATCATTTGTTTTGCTGATTATTGATAGTATCTTTCCCTCCTGTGGTTTCATTGACATAGTCGAAAGGCCCATAAATATGTAAAATGGGGTAGGTTGGACTGGCCTGAAGGTGCAACTTCAAGAGAAAGCATTAAAGCTGTCACAAAGCTGCCTTGCCTTCAGGTTGGTTCTACATTTTGTTTTTTCGCTACACTTACCTCAGCATTGTTTATTTAGGTAATCTTTGGTGTAAATTCTTGTGTTAGATCACCTGTCTTGTAAATTTACTTTCGAAATCAACATGTCAGGCTAATTTTTGTGGATATGGTGGATGATTGGCACGTGTCATTTGAATTTTTTTTTTTTTTTTTCCCAAAGTGAACGTGTCCATTTATTCACATTATCCATGCTGAAGTGTCAAACGGCAGATGCATTTGGTGACATTTTAACTTGACAAACAGAAAAATATTAGTCATCCCTCGTTAAGAGAGCCTTTTTAGTCTTATTTCCCCTGGTCTCACTGTCAGCATTTTTTTCTCTTTGATCCGTAAACTCAAGTCCTTTTCTTTCGATACCCCCGTCCATAGTTTATCCTCACGACCCTTTGGTCAGTGTATTTATAAGCATTTTCATTTCATCCTGTCACTGCAGAATGTAGTAATGCAGCATGTGGATCATTCAGCTGGAGATCTGATAG
>CAIGRF010292389.1:24273-37599 GCA_903798235.1 Fraxinus ornus | reverse complement strand
TTATATCAATCAAACACAATTAAGCCCCTGTTTGGTACACATTAAAATTTTCATTATCATTATTCTACTTATTTTCAACCACACATTATTCGATAATATAATATCTTCCATTACATTAATAACTTTTCCTTCTTTTTCAACCACATATTCTCTATTAATCTACTATTCCAGAATGCATTCTTCCAAAATAATGTGGCTCAAACATGCCCTAATTACAATTCCCAGTCAAATAAATTATAGGCAATTCAATTCCCTACAATTCATTTTATTTCCACCCAAATTCCACATTTGCAATCAAACGGACCCTAACAGTTTAATTTTCCATAAGTTGTATGCCTGGTGAATCCATCCAAAATGACAAGATGGAAATGTAAGTCTAAGAATATGTTTGGGAGAGATTTTTTTAAGTGAAAAAAAAAAATAAAAAATGTGAGGTTAAAAAGTAAGAAAAAAATTATGAATCTCATGAAATGTGTGATTGAAAAACAATTTTAAAAATATATCTCCAAATCGAACCTTGAATTTGCTATAGGTGGGGGTTGGTAGGTATCTTAGATGAGGGAGACATCGAGAGTAAGTATTCATTTAAAAATCTTTAATTTTCATATTCATTTTCAATCACACATTTAATTAATAAAATATTTTGTACATAAATTAAAATTTTTTATCAACTATTTAACCACACATTCTCCAAAAAAATCACTATTCAAAACTTCAATTTTCTCAAAATAATAGTAATCAAATAGGGACTTAACCAGCAGTCCTTAATCTTTTTAGAAATGTAGCATTCATGTCTTCAACCTACCATTCATTATACTCATATCTCCCGTCTTTTAAAACTAGGGGCACACGTATTCAACTAAGAAAAAAATATTTGTTATGAAGTTTAGTTAGAATTTGGACATTGGATTTATGTACTTCTCTTGAACTTGAAGCAAGTTTTGTTGGTATTTTGTTGTATACTAGTCAGAGTTGAAAATCCATTACATGTTATTCTGAAATGTTTTATTACTGCAGTTTAACCATCTATTTACCCTTTTGATCTAAATATGAGATAAATGAAAGCTCTTGAAAATAAATGTTAATTATTATATATGAGTATAAATAGTGAAATACATACTTGAATGTGAGCATTAGAATTACAACTAAACGTACAAATGAAGAAAAATGAAAAATATTATACATAAATGTTAATTAATTTAGAATTAATATCAAATAATATATACTTGACAATGAATGTCGAGTCATTTATGAATATAATTTAATTCAAAGTAAGTGAAATTGGATTCTAATTAGCATACATGAACGTGGATAATAATCTGCATTTTTAGATGTTAAATTATAATTAATATTATTAACTAATTGAGAATTAATAATAGAAACATGAAAGTGAACGTCGATGTGAATGTGAAATTTTAATTAATATTAATTAAATGAATATAAATTTAATTAATTGGTAATTAATAACATGCCTGAACAAAAATTTTATAATATTATTATAAATTGTAAATTAAATATATATTGAAAAGTGAAAAATAAATTATCGTTGAAATAATTAAATTATAACATAATTAAAATCGTCCAAAAAAATATTCGGTCATCGTACAATCACATGACTTGTTAAATCAGAGGACAACTGTATCATCCCCACCCCCTTACAACCCACCGCCTCCAGCCCCACCCAATCATGTGTTGCCTCCCACCGCGCCCCCATGCCTCCTCTAATCTCAACAATCCCACAAAACCAAAATGCTGCTTCAACTCTTCAATAAAATCCCCCGCTTTCCCTTAAATACAAAATCAAGAAAACGCCCACAAAATATTGCTTCTGAATTCTGTGTGTACTTGAGATTCCTCAGAAACTCTTACTTTTCAGCCCCGGCTTTTCCTGAACTCTACCTTCCATGTTCGAGCAAACCCTAGATCTGTCCCCCTCTTAGGTAAACAAACGCACGCACAGTCTTTGCCTTTAATCTAAGTGTGCGTGTAGATTCTATTTTTATGTTCGTAAATTTTTTGAACTGCAGCTTTTTAATAAATACGTTGTACTTGTACAGCTTGTGTTCTCTTCTTTGTTCTTATTTTTTTTCTCCTGTGAGGTTGCACACACACACACACACGCTATGTGCATATGTTGGTTGTGTGTCTGCTGACCGCTTTTTTGATATTTATGGGAGCAGATTTTTGTGGAAAGTGAAAGGAGATATATTGTTTGAAGGTTTTTTGGTGTGCGTTGAAAGAGGGAGAAGAGAGGGGGAGTAATTAGAGGGAAAGATGAGTGGGACCGGATCATCGGTAGCGGTGGGGATGGGGGGAGCAGGAGGGGAACTGGGGTATGGGAGGTGCAGACCACCGTTTACAGCAGTGCAGTGGCAGGAACTGGAGCATCAAGCCATGATATATAAGTACCTTGTGGCTGGCTTGCCAGTCCCACCTGATCTTGTCATCCCGATTCGACACAGCTTCGAGGCACTATCTGCTCGGTTCTTCCACCACCCATCTTGTAATCGTCTTTCTATTTATATATTTGACTATGTTTTTGCGTACAAACATATCATATATAGGAAGAATTGGAATAATGAGCCTCTTATGTTAATTCATCAATTTTGCTTCAGACTTAGTTGTAACAAGCTTCTCACACACACTTTTTTATGTAGGTGAATAAAGTTAGCTTCTGTTTTGTTTCTATTTGTAACTTAGGTCTAGAAAAAAAGTAAGAGGTGGGTTGGCAAGTGCTTAGTGCACAATCTGATGCTAGAAAAAGAAAATAAAAAGAGTTTCTATTCATGTTTCTTTATAAATGTTCATATATTTGAAGTGGAGCGTATAACTTAAATGTTTTCCTTTCCTAGAAAACTTTTGGGACTTGATTTTGGATTCTTTAATGCAGTTGGATATTGTTCCTATTATGGGAAGAAATTTGACCCTGAGCCAGGGAGATGCCGGAGGACAGATGGGAAGAAATGGAGGTGCTCTAAAGATGCGCATCCAGACTCCAAATATTGTGAGCGGCACATGCACCGAGGCCGCAACCGTTCAAGAAAGCATGTGGAAACTCAATCTACTTCACAAACCTTATCAACTGCAATGTCGCACATCACTAGTGGGAGCAGTGGTAAGAGTGGAAGCTACCAAACTGGTGGCAGTGTAAGCTTCCAAAACATGCCCTTGTATTCTGTTAGTTCGGAAGGTTTGTCTTTTGGGAACAATGTGAAAAAGCTGCAGATGGAGCCTGTGCCCTATGGGATCAATAACAAAGAGTACAGGTAACTTAGTTAAGCTTAGTTTCTTATTTTACATTGGAAACTATATGAGTAAGCCTCTGTTTGGGAACCATTTTTCCACAAATAATGCATTTTTTGTGTCACATCAACTATTTCCGCTACAGTAACTTTAAATGATTTCACTGCCATGTGTTTATGCTTTCCGGTTTTGCCCTTGTAGAGATTGCTAAAGTAAAAAGCCTTTTCGTTGGTGAAGGGTGTAACTGGAATTACTTCTGATTTCTCACTGCTTGTACAGTGAGAAATGTACTGAAATTTTAGGCAATACTATGTAACGGTCCAATTTCTTATACATTTTCAAAAATGAATTTCGCGCAAACAGAGTAAATAAGTAACTTCTTGACATTTCTCTTGTCCATCTGTTTTTGACAGCATCAAGTACTACAGTTATGATTAAATCTGTATATTGTGCTGGACACAATGTACTTGTGTCGATAAGAGTGACCAGAAACAAGTAATTCCGTTAAGTAATTTATTTCACTTATGTAGGAGTACTTGTTCGTGGTCACAAGTATATTGTGTCCATCACGATATCTGTATACTTCTCAATCTGGTGTTTTAGTTTGTGCGTAACTCTGCTTATTATGTTTCTCTCATGTCTATACAATTTGTTTTTATTGTGTCAGGTCCTTTTTTGGGCTATTTCTTTGAATTGTATAACAGTTAGGGTAGCTCATCCAACAACCACATTCTTTCTTTCACCCTGAGAAGTGCAATATTATTTGGCATATCTGTGAAATGATTGCCTACAGTAATGTTTTTATGCTTGGTGATATTGTTGAGACTTAAGAGATCCCCTCATTTTTTAGTTTTTAATTACTTGAGGATTAGAAACAGGAAGACCTCGCTATTAAGAAATAGTGGGTATACATCGAGTAGAGGCACTTATCCAGCATCATTACCGACAGGCATTTCTGTTTTTGGATATGAGCTGCCATATTGAGATCTGGTTGCCTGGTTCTCAAACTAAGGCCATTTGGTAGTCATTAATTCTGTTAAGCTTATATGATGGATGAATCAAGAAAAATTAAATGGGGAAACAGGTTAGAAAATGCAATATTTGCTGAAATTAATGGGTAAGGGTCTTTG
The DNA here is from genome assembly GCA_903798235.1 of Fraxinus ornus. Taxonomy (NCBI): domain Eukaryota; kingdom Viridiplantae; phylum Streptophyta; class Magnoliopsida; order Lamiales; family Oleaceae; genus Fraxinus; species Fraxinus ornus. The sequence continues at coordinate 33,226 of CAIGRF010292389.1, read as the reverse complement.
TCTTCACTAAGCCCCTGTTTGAGCTGTTTTTTCAATAATGCGTTTTTTCAAAACTCATTTTCAACTACACATTCTCCTATTAAATAATTATACACGTATTTCAAAAAATTTACCTTACTTTTTAACCCCACATTCTCCAAAAAATCACTATTCCATAATACATTTTACCCAAAAATGGGGATCAAACATGGGGTAAGGTTGTTTCTGCTGATTGAAATACAATCCACAGAAACAGATAGGTTTCATATATTTGACTAAATATGTGGAAGTTTTGAAACCCCTGGTCCCAAAGCTTGTAGTGGAGGAATGCACTAGTCGGCAGTTGATTTCCTACCTTTTTTTTACCGGTAAAATATGAGCTGTGATTCTATCATAACTTTTTGGTTATTGAGTAATTCATTCTTGCAAAATATACTTTCCTTCTTTCGTGGAACGTGAATTCTAATGTGATGAAGAATGTAGGCGAGCCTGCCTGGAAAGATATGATATCATGCATCATTCTGGTGAAAACTAACTGGAAGTTCTAAGGTTTATTCATCGTCTATGATTCCTGCCAAGGGGCAGAAATTGAAAGGTTTCCCTGGGGTGAATTAAGATGGTTAGCCTAATACTAGCTGAGGAACTGGAATTGATGAGGATCAGAATCAGTTTATGTATAATTCCATGATTGAGAAACTGGTGGGTAGCGTTTCTTGATGTAAAGAACTAAATTATGAGGATTGATTTTAGTCAGCGCTTCTTGCACTTTGGTACCTGTTATTGAAAGTTGATTAATTTGTGCATTCCACAAAATCTCACTTTGTCTATCTTGTTGGCCTGTTGTACTCTAGTGCATAATGATGGAAGCATCCTGATCATTATTCTGAGATTTCCAAGCTTCTATTTGTTTTTACGCGTGTTTATGCCATGGAAGGAAAAAGATACTATCACCTTATTTTTTTCCTTGTGACCAATCGAACGAAGCTAGAGCAAATTGAGTGATATGACTTCTGACGATAAATTGTTTTAGAGCTCTGATAAGGGTTTAGTTTCTTCTCAACATCTACTTTTGCTCGAGGACAAGTTTTAGTTTAGTTCTTTAGCTACATGAATTGCATGATTTTTGCACTTCATGCCAATAATGTACAATATTTTGATCTTGTTGAATGAGAAACACAGAATTTATCTTTAATTCCTCTCTCCCTCTACCCATCTTGACATCTATCAGCTTATAACATAATCAACACAGGTACATTCATGGACTTGCTCCTGATCCTGACGAGAACACTTATTCCCCAGAAGCTTCTGGAAGCATGGGAGGCCTCAAACTGGGCTCTAGTGTTGGCTGCAGCACGTGGTATCCAACGCCTTCTCAACTTCCGTCAAGCCCTTCTCTGAAACAGAAATCTGATTCTCAGTTTCTTGCCCACTCGTCCTCCCCACTACATATGCAACATGCTTTTGTGCCTATTGACACCATGGCGTCGAAACAACAGCAACAACACTGCTTTTTGGGCAGTGATATTGGTTCACCTGAACCAGCAAAGCAGGAGCAACATTCTGTTCATCCCTTCTTCAGCGAGTGGCCTACAGCTAAGGAATCATGGTCCAATTTGGATGAGAATGAAACCAACAAAAATGCATTCTCTACTACTCAATTGTCCATCTCAATTCCAAGGTCGTCTTCTGAATTTTCTTCAGGTAGTGGTTGTTCCCCAAATGGTAAGTTTAAAATATTCTAGTGATCAATTCTTCCTATTGTTGTAAATTTCTAGCTCATAGTGCGTGTACACAGTGCTCAACAAGACTAGATTAAACGATTTTAATTTCTTGATGCTGTTCATGTTTGGGAAGTGATTTAACAATTAAGGGTGTGTTTGAGCCCCATTTTTTGAATGAATGGATTTTATAATAGTGATTTTTTGGAGAATCCGTTAAAAAATCGGAATTTTTTTTTGATTTACATGCAAAATTATTTTATTGGAAGAAAATGAGGTTGAAGATGAGTTCTGAAAAGAGAGAAAAAAAAACTTTATATAATGGGACTCAAACAGGGGCTAAATGTAAATGATTAAAGCTGTGGGGTCCCATGGAATGGAGTGTGTAGATAAGTAGTTGTGTGTCTTAAGAGATGTGTGGATAAAATGTATATTTGATGAGCTTAGATTATAATCACTTCTTAAAGATGCCCCATGTCACTAGATCTACATGTACTAATCTGAAACCACTGGTTTGTGCTGGTTGCAGATGCTTGAAGATGGATAATTATTATTATTATTCCGATCAGTCCTTGCTGCTGGCAAAGGATAGTGAATTACATGATCTTTGATTGTGCAAGGTTTATGTACTTTCGTGTTGTTTTTTTCTAGGACATGGGACAGATTTGGTTGTGGTGTAAAAACTTGTGAATGCTCGAGTTCATCACGAGGAATAAATGTAATTAACTGGCATCTTTTAGCCTAGGAGCTTATGCTATCTGCTTTGCTGCAAATTGCGGGATATCTCCTGCAAAAAGCTCGAGAATATGTAAATTATCCTGTCACGCGTGTTTTAATTAATTTCATCAGATGGATTTATAGCGATGTCTTGTTTTGAACTGGGTTCTTCTATATCTGCTCTTTGGAGACAATGGTCTTTAATTCCAAGAAGAAACAATAATTGGATGTTGAAGTTGTTTTGGGGTTGACCCTGCTGTGTTAGCATCTCTAATCTCATCTATTCGTGGGAATTATATTTGGGGAAGTCTCTCTAATGGAGGGAGGCATATTTGACTCTCTTGAAGATATTCGAATGAGATTTAGTGCGTGTTCGGAGAGATTAAAATCGGATTAAAATTGAAAAATTAGTCGTTATTATTGACTTCTATTAGACGGGTGAGACTGAATAACGACTATATTTTCAATTTTAATTGGATTTTAAGCACGATCGAACACGCGAGAGGAAAGAAGCTGAAAATGTTAAATATGTTGAGGACGAGTTTGCAATCAAATCTAAGCATTAGGGACTACACGTGCAACTCACCCTCGCAATAAATTGAAAAACACGGAGCATGGAGTGTTCGTTTCTCGTTAGTCTTAGCTTTTTACATTTAAAAAAAAAAATTCAGAATCAAAATTCGCGCCACTATAAATACCCCCACGTTTCCCTTAACTTAAAAGGACAGAAGAGGAACAAATTTCAGAGAAATAGAGACCCGGCTATGAGGAAGAGAACAACTAAGAGATCATCCACGGCGGAGCTCCTCGAATCAACGCCGTTGAACAATGCGGCAGCGAGGAGCTCCACCTTGTCACCACGGGAATCTCCTGTGGAGCAATTTGAGTTCAATCTCAATGGATTCACCACCTCAACCACCAAACTGACATCATCGAAGAGGAAAAGTTGCAAAAACAGCTGTGCAGGTGCATCCGCCTCCAAGATGAAGCAGCCTACTGGAATCGCGGCACCATCGCTGAAAAGCGTGAGCACAATTTCTGATCTGAAGGATCTGGCTTCTACTAAACTGGAATCCATCAAGTGCCTGCTGGATTCGTCACACACTGAGATTGTTAAGGATATGGAAGCATCACAGTTCTGTCTGCAGAAACGCCTTAAGGTCTCCAACATCCTGCGTTATGCAAAAATATGACGTATATATACATGCATGATTGTGTGTGTTTAGATTTCATTTATTATTTCTAATTTGATTTTCGAATTTTAGATTAATGAGGTTGTATTTAATTTGTTTATAATTTGGATTTTACGCTGTGGTATGATTTCTAATTGCTGAATGATTAGAACAATTCATGTCGAATTTCTGATTTCATTAGTCTGTGGTATGATTTCTAATTGCTGAATGATTAGAACAATTCATGTCAAATTTCTGATTTCATCTCTCTTTAGCCTAAGGAGACGTCCTTATTTTTCAAATTTCTAATAACAGGATATTTATGTAATTGATGATCTCTGTCTTCGCTAGGTGAGTGTGTTGTGCGCAAGATTGAAATGATACAGATAGTATAACAGCACACACTCGTATGCTCTAATTGATTACAGATGTTGAAATGAATGAACTCTCATCTGCCTTTTTGCCTTTTTAATCATTGAGGCAATATTGGCATTTTCTTAGGATATTTGCAAGACATCGATAAGATGTTGTGTTGGGTACTGAACTCAATGTTTTATTATGCTAGAGAGTGAGAGGGACTTGGAGTATATGCTTTAGTGGTTTAGATAAAGGAGCATTTGTTAATGCCTAGAGGTCTTATCTCCTCTGAAAGTGGGATGCTGAATTTTTCTTTTCTATTGTCTTTAGGGGAAAACATCGATGATATCTAGTTCTTTGATGATATGAGAAATGCTATAATTTTTCGACTCAATATTTATTTATCTGCTCATGATATATTGTATGGTGATTTGATTTGCTGTACTCTTGCATTTTGTATGGCGTTGAAACTTCTTTTCATTTAAGATGGATACTGCATTGAAATTGACTTCACTCTTTTTCATATTTATGTATACACATGCATAGACACAAGTATATGAAGTTGTGTCTTCAATATATTTCATGAAATAACATGGAATACACGTATGAAATATGCATGCGTGTTACATTCCACAATCAAATAATCAAGTGTTCCATGTGTCTTATGTCATTCCGTCGAACACTTGGAGCACTCAGTCCACTTCTCTTATAATTTGTTCTTATATTTGTGTATAATATATGGAAGAGGATGATGATTATTACAAATTTTCAGACGAGCTAAGATCTCTCTGTTGTGTCTTTTATTTTTCAGAAACACTACAAGATTCTAAAAAAAAATTATCTGCATGTGCTTTGTGTTCCAATTGCTTTTCCTTGAAAAATATCTACCGTTCTTAGTGCTTATAGTCTTTGCAAGTAATGATTGTTTGGTTGATGTTCCTCTATTCTGCCTACAATAAATTGAATTATAAGCGTGTGGTATGTGTACCTTTATGATGCATGTAAACTTATGTAGTCATCATGGTCACTTAAAGCAGTTCAAAGAAGGTGAAACTCCTCGTTAGCAGAGATTGAGCAATAAAACACACAAGGTGTCAAGGAATTTATGTTACATTAACAAATATAACGAATGAGATGAAATTTCTGAGAGACTGTAGAGTAATGTGCATGGAATGAGTTTATTTCTGGTCTGTAAGTTTTTCACTATGATGATTAAAGTAATTCTTGCTTAGATGAAAGCATACAGCTAATTATATTTAAGATGTGGCAGATTAGATACGTTCACTTGGAATTTAGGCATTCTTTCATGATTATAAAGATGAATCTTTTCTCATTTTTGTTTACCGAAACTTCTGTGACTTCCGTGTAATCTCATTTTTCTGCAAGTAGTTTCAGGGTTTGCTTATATTTTCTGGCAGGAGTTAACTGCACTGAAAGTTTGAAACTGTTACTGTTTTATTCTTAATTGTTTTGTCTACTGTTAAACCAAAACGATGCTTTTGCTGTGCTTTTACATGTTTCTTCTCTTGGAAACTTTTCAACAGCTTCAGAAACAAGCTTGTCAGCAAGTAATGGATGAAGCAGAAAAGGAATATAAGAAGATGTCTGAGCGAATTAATGAAGGTCGAGATGCAATGAAGGTGCAGATCTGCTCTCCCAGAAAATCATCTTCATTACTTCTATATTAAAACCCTATCAAGTCCCCACCAGTTTTGCTACCTTAACTAATGCTTTGTGTCAGGCTTCATATGTGGAATTCGTAGAAGCAGCACAGGCCAGTGCGTCTCGCTGTAAGTTATCTTTAAAAACACGCTTTATTGATGTTGATTCCAAATTCTAACAAGCTTCTGAATGGATAGTGGATACTATTCTTTTCCTTTAAAACTATAAATGTGATTTCGTTTAGCCACAGACACAAGACAAAGATGTATATACACAGCAAGGTGCAGTTTTGCATAAAAGCCCTTTTGCCTAAAAATAAATATTGTTAAGCAGGCCACATGAACGTCATTTTACTGAACAGGGAGTGTATATACAGAATGCCTTCACTATTTAACAATATTTCCTCGACTTTTGTTTGTTCAAAATTTCAGTACTCAAAACATCTATCCCTGAGCTTTCACAATCTTTTGAGAAGTCTATTGATTCACTCAGGAGTCAGTATGGGATCTCGTCAACTTCAGCTTGACGGATGGAATTTTCACCCTTTGGTAAGCCGTAAGCTAGTCCTTTTTTTTGAAACCGTACCGCACTGAAATCCAGTTCTTATCTAGCCAATTCATACATATATATGCTCAATAAATCTATAGATTTTTATTCTGAGGTTTATAATTATAAAACAGACAGTCAAATTGACGGCATGTTTGAGCCCCATTTTTTTTTTTATATAATGCATTTTGGAATAGTATATTGGTGAAGAATGTGTGGTTAAAAATGAAGGAAAAGTTTTTGGACTGTGTGTAATATTATTTTATTGAATAATGTGTGGTTGAAAAAAAAGAGAGAAAAATGTATTTTAAAAAAATGGGAATCAAACAAGGTCTGAATATGGAGAAAGGGTGACTAAGATTGGGATATGATATTTATTTTTTAGCTATATATTATAATATAAAATCTAAAGCCCGTTTGGTAGAGATTAAAATCAGATTAGTCATTGTTGTTGACTTTTATTAGACGAGTGAGATTCAATAACGGCTATATTTTCAATTTTAATTGGATTTTAATCGGCACCAAACGAGCTACTAGTTATTAGATGGAATTATACTGTCCAAATATTGTGATTCATCTTACTAGCTGCAGGTTAGTTATTTTTTGAGATAAAATATAAATACATAAATAAATTTATACTCTTTAATAGCTTAACCTTTTAAACGAAAGCAATGACAAGAAGGAAAGAAAGACTGCATTAAAATTAGAAAGCTTCAGATTTCCTATGAACTGTCAGTTACCATTAATTTATCCTCGAGTACGTTAAATATCATGTTCAGTAAGAAGAAAAAGAATTTAAAATAATGTTATTGTGCTATTAGTCCAATCTAATACTGTGTACCAAACACTCTTATTAAATAACTATCTTATTTGTCAGGAATAATTTCTTGGGAATTGCTGGACGGTTCTAGAAGGTCATTTTGGCATTGATATAATTCTTTCTGCTTGTATAAATCAGTCTTTTACTTGACTGTTGAATTGGTAAATCAGTTGCTTTCTTAGGCTAGTTAGTGTTAGTGACCTCTAGCACATCAACATTGAGTTCTTCAAATCTATTAAGAAATTTCTTTTAGATTTTTCAGTGAAGACTGTGAATCAATAACATGCTTTATTTACAATTTCAAGTGATTTTATTTTGATGCAATTTTTGCAAAATCATGACAATTTTATTTTATTTTTAACTAAAAGTAATCCTCACGTCTAATGAAGAAGTACAGAAGAAAATTTTAGAAGTTACAGAAAAGGAGAAGTTACACATTTTAAATCTCTTCTAATAATTGTTCTAAATGAATAAAGATAGAAGACCAAAGGTCATAATGGCACTTCCTTATTAAGGAGATTCCAGTGTGAAAATAATCCATAAGAGAATTTCCAAGACAAATTGTAGAACTAGTCGCCAACCTGTTTTATCTTTTGTCTGCGTTTGTTTATCCTTCTCTAAACACTCTTTTTTTTTTCTTAAACTTATTTTCAACTATACATTCTTACAATAAAATATTTTGTACGTAATCTCAAAAATTTTCATATTTTTTAATCACACATTCTCTAAACAACTAATACTCCAAAAATTCATTTTTCTCCCAAAAAAAAAAAAAAAAAACCTCTTTTTAATGGGCATCAAACTAGGGCGTGTATTGGTCTTTGTTGTGTTAATGACAAGTGTACTATGTCAATTAAACAAGTAGTAAAATGAATCTAATTTTTATTTTTGTTCGAGTCAAAACAATTCGAAGTGATTTTAATTATATATCTTTGAAAACAATTAAATCAATAGATAATTTTGAATTTTTTCTTGTGCAAAAAAATGGGTGTTTTTAAAGGTTCTCGAGTTCACTAGTTATCTCCAACAACTAACCATCTCTCTATACAAAAATGTGGGTTTAAATCACAAAAAACTTCAACAAAAAATCGCAAAACTAGTAAAAGCATCTCTACTTTCCACCCAAATTCACATTTTTTACTTCGCAATATGAACATGTTTGTGCAAAGAGGTACATAAGATGGGAGGAGGTTGGCACTGACAAAAAGGTTCGACACGGCGGGCATTAGAAAACATATAATTGATGAAACAGAGATCAATTTTACATCTCCGAAATTCTGGCGGAACGAGCAATTCACTGGAAAAATAAGGAAGTTCATGCCACCATAATCCAATACTTGATAATCAACTAAATCAATATTTGTTATTAATTCAAAGTTGCACATCACACACATATCTGTTGATAACAACGCGTACTTAAGCAAGCCCAAACATTTGTAAGTTGAATATTACATCAAACATACGATTATAGCCGAGAATAACAGCACTCAAGCTGTCGGAACATAAAACTGCTAGGGTGGGAACACACTACTAACTGCTCCTTGCACAACCGGATAACATAGTACTCAAGCTATTTAACCTCTCGACTTCATCCAGCCACTTTTCTGGTATAAACTCTTCCAGGAAGAATTTCTTGTGATCTTCTAGGGAATAAATCAGATTGGCCATGCAGTCCTCCAGCCTTCATGGGTGGAGGAACTGATGGCTTTGCAAGTGGCCTGCCGGAGCCAAGTGTCATGTTTGTAAACTTCTCAGTTGCATCATAAACTCCACGCGTCTTTCCCAAGTAGCTAGCTGAATAAACACACAAAGCCAACTGTTAAATGAGAAAATATGAAGTTATACATAAGTTTATTTTAAACTATTTCTTTTTATTGATTAAAAAGTGACTGAAATTACAGGCTTCTAGAGGAGAATCTAATTGTCCAATAAATATAGCAATTAATATAAGAAAACATAGCATGATATGATATGAAAGCATT
>CAIGRF010292389.1:10404-23322 GCA_903798235.1 Fraxinus ornus | reverse complement strand
ACATCTCGAAACACACCAATTGCAACAATAGCTTCACAATGACATTTCTAAATATTACACCAACTCAACTTAGAAAATGGAGATGAGATTGAAGTTAGCATGTTTTAAAAAGAACTATAAACAAAAGGTGTATTACTTACATGGTCCATTCAATGCAGGTGGCCGATACTTTTGCTGTCGGTTCACAGAATTATAGTTCTTGTCATTCTTAATTACATCCTGAGCCATTTAAATATGATGAAGTAAGAAAAGAACCCAAAATAAATAAATACACATACAAATTGCTCCTGTACATGCATTTAATTGAGACAATAGCTATTCCACCTTACCTGATTATTCATGTCCAACTTCCTTTGAACACCTGTAAAAGAAGTAAACTTACATCACAATCTCATAAGTAAAACAATGCAACTGACATTCCTAACCCTACCTTGCTCTTCCATCCCCAACCAAAAAACGAAGAAAGAGAAGGACGAACATGCTGCAGACATAAATCACAAACATACTGCAGACATAAATCTGAATCACTTATAGACCACAAGGAAAAGATAATTACTCTATCCTCACCCCACCCCTTCTCTCCCACAAACACACCACACCCGTATCTTTAAAATAAAAGCTCCAGAGTCTAGCACTCCATAAAACGGATAATGTAAATAGCTTTTTTGGACAACAGTTGCACAACTCAACAACCACCAACTACCAAAAACTACAAAAAATAATATGGTAAACACTTCACACCTGCATTCAAAGTTGCATGTGGTTTGGCAGAAGAAAAATTGTTCACAGGCTTTGGGTTCAATGAACTCCCAGGATATCTCCTATATTTATGTTCCAAAGCTCCCCTTGTTCCAGCTTCAATAAATCAAGATCATTAAGGTTCATCAACTAAATATTCAACGTCGAAGGAAAATAACATCAAACATTAAAGGACTTACCAGGGGGTGTGCTTGCAACAGCAGCTTTAGGTCGAAGTGAAGGTGGAACATAAAAGCAACTCTGCAACATTAAAGAAACAGTCAAACACTGAAATTCTCTTCCACAATGAGAGACTACTGTAAAATTTGCTAATTAATGACCCACTAAAACATTGATGGTGCAACCACCTGGAAGAAAGAATGTTGAAGGGCCTCCAAGGCTGTTGGCCTCTTGCATGGATCCCATGAACAAAGTGACTACATTTAAACAAAAGGGAAAAAAAACCCATAAGTTAGTTATAAAAGAAATAATTAACATAAAAAATAAAAAAAACTCTTCCAATTTGAGAATACTTGCATGCAAAAAGACAGATTAGAGAGCAGGGAAGCATGAGAGAGAAGGCCTGGTTTTAAGCACTACTTACTGTAATAAGGTCGATTGCATCTGCACTGACACCTGGTATTAACAGAGAAAGATCGACACCAGCAACCTGCACATCAAAAACATGCAGACAACTTCAAGATAAGTAATTAAATTTAATTCATCCAAAGAACATATGATCATCAAATTTTTAAAGTGACCATTTCTTCACCATCTTGTTTCCCAGTTATGAAGGCAAAATGGTGGGAAAGTAGTAACTAACATCACAAAAGTAGGTAATAGAATTTTTTTCCATTTTTCTCCAAATATCATATCTTAATATACAGAGAAAACATAAACTTCTAATCTAAAACTCAAGACACTGCCTCAACATTTGGAGAATTTTGCAGCGAACAAGAATCAGAACCAACTCACTTCTGGAAACTGGTAATTGATGGCACTAGCAAGTCCAAGTCCCTCAGGCCATCTATTCTTGGTTGGGCTGCCTATTACACAGCATATCTTATAAATTTCATCTGCTTCACTGCACCGACATAATAAAGTACCAAATTCAATGCTCAGTGTGAGAATTTCAATTTAAGGTAATCAGAACTAGATATCATATACTATCAATGAACTATTGAGACATGGACTTTTTTTGTTTTTATTTCAAACGAGGAGCAGTGACTCAACACCCAGGTAACCCAAACACACAAGATATTTGGAGTGACTATCCATTAAAAAGCACCTTCACTATAGTCTATATATATAGGGTATACAAGATAAGACAAGATGAATGTACGGCACAAAACATTGCTTCATTAAACAACTCATTCCAGAACAGCTACACAAATGGGGTGCCTCTTAAAGAGAGTGATTATACCTTGAGCCCGGAAATAGAGGACGGAGGGTAAACAATTCAGCAATTATTGCGCCCATAGCCCACATGTCTGGAAGTTAGATAAACAATAGATTAGAACGTGAAAAACTTCCCAAAACAAAAACTCCTTTTTCATCATCTACTCACCAACTGCAGGACCATATGTTAGTGACTGAAGTAGAACTTCAGGGGCCCGGTACCTGCAAGGTGCACATTTTAGTATCAAAAATTATTCAAGTGTAAGGAGTAAAGTGAAAAACTAGAGACAACCACCCACCAGCGTGTTGAGACATACTCCGTGAATGGAGGTTGAGAGTCAATCTCCCGTGCAAGACCAAAATCAGCAACTTTTATGATATCCTTCGAGACTAGCAAATTCTCTGGGAAAAAAATAATAATACTAATAATAAATGCAAAAGTCATGAAAGAACAAAATTGTAGATATAAGTTTGCACAAAATATCTAAACTTTATTAAAAAATACAGCAAGTCAAGAAAGGTCTCTGGGATTGTAAGCAATTAATAGGTAGGTCTTACTTATCCAAAATTGAAACACATATCACGTCTTAACCATATATTCACCTACCTTGAAGTTCGAATAAGATGTGAAACTCATAATTCCCATGGCAGTGGACAGGGCGGCCATTACCATCCCTGCCTCCCATCAAGGATTTTTAGGAAGCGGTGCAGGGACTAAAAAAATCCCATTTACTGTCCCGTTTAAATTTAGTAATTAATTTTTTAATATTATTTATTTTTAAATATGATTTAAATTGAAAAATATAAAAAAAAATAAAACAACACAATGCAGAAATTTAGGGCGGGGATACCCATCCCATTCAGATTTTGCTATTCACACACAACGTAAAGCATGTAGAATCAAGCAAAAAATACATATTTGTTATATACTTTCCCAATATGTTACTCTAAAATTCATTAAAATAAACTCCAGACAACGGGAAGGGAACCCCAAAATAAAGCTGAAACGTGGAGGATATTGGCAAAAATATCAAGAAGAACTCGGAAAATTCAGGATAAAGAATGATGTTGCAATTTTTATTTTGTAATCACCTGGCTTGAGGTCACGATGGAAGTATCCACGTTGATGCATGTATGCTAGACCTTGAAATACTTGGAAGCACCACGTTCTTACTTCTGCTTCTGAAAAAACTTTTCTCCTATCCTTCATAAGCTGGTAAAGATTGCATTCCTAAAATTTTGACAGAAATTACAACCTTATCTACAGAATCAGAAACTATTGGAAAAGCAAAGACATCTACAGATGATATAGGCAGCACATACCATGTACTCGAAGACAAAGTACAAGACATCATTTTCTCTAATAACTTCCTTGAGCTTAACTATATTTGGATGGCTCATTTTCCGCAGTGACTATCAAGAAGAAAAACAATTGTTTTATCTTACATAAAGAGAAATCTAAAACAATCAATATAAAAGTAAATTCTGTCACCTTGACTTCTCTTAAATTTATGCATTCTTCCCATGAATAATATTTCTTCTTCATCTTTTTTATTGCAACCTGTTAAAGTAAATACTAAATTGAAATAAAAGCAACTTCATCAATTTAAACGCAAGAAGAATCTAAATGAAAAATACACCTACCACTTCAGCAGTCTGCTTATTCAGAGCTCGCCAGACACTTCCAAATGTACCATTACCAACTTCCTTAATAATTGTGTACCTGTATTTACTATTACGATTAGTCTACCAATGGAAAAAAAAGATACTACTAAATTTACAGAACTAAAAAGTCGCAGAACGACATACCTATCCATTCTCACGGCTTCAACTGCTCGTGACACTACTTATTTGAAAAGAGTAAGAACATAAAATAAAGATCAGTGTTTGTATATCCAACAGATGACTGTATATCAGTACTATAAAATTCTTGGCTGATTAAGCAAAATCCACCACTAATTTTCTCTCATTCTCTGCATGCGAGAAATACCGACGGCATTATGATGGACGGGCTTCACAGCCTTATTCATAGAATATACCATATCATAGATCCCAGAATGACAACAAGGTAGAAAAGGCAAGGGGTAACTGTGAAGCATCTTTATACTGATCGAACCGAACAGATGCAATACTTAGCTAATTGCATGATCAACGGAAGCTTCCAGACAACAAAAAATACACCAACACAGAATCCAATGCAAAACTTCAGTCAATCGAACCTTGTCAATCTTAACAAGCCACCAGGGAGCAAGTGAAAAGCAAATGACGGTATCTAATATTTAACCACTCGGCACAAACAAGTGTGCTATTTAATATTAAACCATGTAACAAGCTTCTTTGAATTACTTGAGGCCTTCAGCTCTGTGGTAAAAAGAAAGAAAAATAACACCAGATTACAAAATTGAGCATCATCTACAAAGATATATTAATTGCCCAGCAATAATGTCTTAAATATACCTCACAAATTAGTTATTTGAGGATCTGAAATGGATGTTGTATCGGCATTGCACTAGAACAAAAATAAAAAATTCTTACAAAGGTGAACAGTGGTCTCAATCAAAAATCAAATAAGCTTTCAGAATAAATTTTAACATGCAACTCACTTGAAGAAGAGCACTAAAGATCCAGCATCTATTTTAAAAGAAACAAGCATGTGGCCTTCTATACTGAACATTTAGAAGAAGCTGTTCTCTAAGTGCAATTGACGAAGGAAACAAGAAGAAAATCTCCAAGGATGAGAAACCGCCAGTCGAGAACTTCCTGGAATGAAAGAACTTGGTGCTGGTAGTAATTAGACCAAAGGCACACTTGTTCCATGTCCGAAATACTATTGATCTCTTTAAATCAAAATCTAACAACAAAGCCTGAAAGCCCAGAGAAACAATTTCAACCATTAGACACTTTCTGAACTGAAACATGTTATGAGAAGAAACACAAGTAAACAACTTATATCACTCTGCAACTATACCATGTGAAAAATCAGACAAAGAAGGTAGTTAAGGTCAACCTACGAATTAAACACTCCTAACTGTGCCTGAAATTTCATTATTTCATTAATAGTCTGTTGTACACAATAATTCACTTTATTCTTTAAGAAATCAATAACCAGGGAACCGATCATTTACATCTTTGAAATAAACATATAGATCAAAAGTCTCATGTAAATGGTCTGTGCCCAGTGCAATCCATCAAACAATCATTGCTGTTAGTCAGGAAATATACACAATTAAAATTTTCGTTACATCTGCATATGCAAGAACATATAATTCGAAATAAAATTAATTAATTAATTAAAAAGTGTGACTATTGGGAATCCCAAAAGAAAGTAAACAGGAAAATCATATCCAGATCATAACATGCCACACTAACCAAGCTCATAGAGATTTTGCACATACAGAATCTCACAAATGTGTATCAGAAACCGAAATACACAACACGACTTTTTTAAAATGAAACAGTAACTTGAAGAATTAAAAAAATTATCGTTTTCGCATAAGTAAAGATCCCCAAGCTCCAGTCCACCGATACTTGCACACATCTTCATGCCATAAAAATTTGACCGCATAAAACCGAGATTTTGATAGCAACCTAAATCCATGTGACTAACAAAAATAATACAAATTCCTAGATGCAAAGAGCCCTCCCTTCAGGTCCTATCTAAAATATTATAGCTCACTATACAAAAAAATTAAACAACAAAACTTGATATGAAAGACAAAATTTAAATGCAAAACAATATGAATCCTGAATCCTAACTGTAAAAAAAATAGCCTAACAAGAAATCAACGATTCCCCAACCCCTAACGACCCTATAAGCCCCTAAATTTGATACATATTCTACTCAATATTTTTTTTAAAACTATGCAAAAACATTGAGATGTTAACATAATACGTGAGAACTACCGAAGTCTCCAAATACAAAGAATAATATAATAAAACCATACACGAATCTCAGACGTGAAATAGCAGAAAACCCTTCCCCAAATTCAAATCCAGAAACCGCAAACCCAGATCGCTAAAATACAATTCAAGAACTACACCGTCAAAGCCCAGATCTAATTAAATCAAACCCAGTCAATACACACACACACATATATATATATACACAGAGAGAAGGGACGATCGATTACCTTTAGGGGTAACGGCATAACCTAAGAAGAAGAAACCCAGAGATGCCACTATTCCTCTCTCTAACCTCTCTCTATCCCTAGTTGTTGAATGATTTTTTATTTTTTGGGCGTTGGCTGTATTTATTTGAGGTGTGATTTGATATGTGACGAGATCGATGATGATATATATATGTTAGGGGTTAAAAATATATATATAATTGGGGGATCCGAATCTTGGCTTTGTGGCCAAGAATAGGGTAATTATTAAAGAAAAAATTCCAACCTTTTACGCGGTTAAGGGAATTTGGGAATTTACTTTTCCTTTTACCTTTCTTGGGGGTGGGGTGGGGTGGGGTGGGGTGGGGTTTGATAATTTGATTTTTGAATGATGCTACAAGAACATAATTGTCTACATAATTACAAGTGGTATTGATCAAAACCTTTAATTTAAAATCTGACACTTTCACATCAACGACATGATGGTTGTCACATCACATTATGTTATTTATTATGTACACTTAGCATTTTTCTTGATTTTTTGGTGAACTAGGATTAGGGGAAAATTGTTTTTTAATGAATGATTAGGTGTTGATTGTGTGATTTAGGGTGGTTTTGGTTAAATGTTGAACGTGTGCAAGAGAATTGATCAAAAAAGGAAAAAGACAAAGAAATTAGAAATAGTAAAGGTTTAGAGAAATAAGAGTCATACAACTAATCTCACAATAGAGCTATCAAAATCTTTGTTTTATACTGCAATTTTGTCTTCTGACACAACGTCAATGCGATTTAAAGTGAACAGAAGTCTTTACTTATCGTGTTATACCGACTAAATTTTTAAGTTAGAATAATAAATTTATTTATTACCTTGTGAATTAGATTCTATTTAATTCAAATAGTATAGTTCACACGTGTTATGTAATAATACACTAAAATCTTAAATTTGCTAAGGTGTTAACGATGTAATAATGGCATTTTTTAATATATCAAATGATACGTAGCTGATTCATTGTTGTTTTGCATCTATCAAAGTGCCTTCATTATAGTGAAACGAAAATATTATTTTTTGAGATTACGGATATTTTTATTGGTTCGTTTGCTTATATTTGCTAGCAAGTCTCACTTCAATTTAATCCACTATCACTCAATGTCGTGCCTCGTAATAATATTTCACAAATATCACATCCAAGCTAGGGGTGGAAAAAAAACTGAGTCGCTCATCGACTTGTCCCGACTCGATCAATGGTAGCTCGGTTTCATTTGGGCGGCTCGACTCGGTCCATGAGGCCCACAAGCCAAAAAAATCGAGCCGGTCTTAAAATTTGAACACGAGCCGAGCTCGAGTGACTACGAATTGAATTAGCTCAGCCTTAATAACAACACGTTAAGAAATGTTAATGTGAATAACATGTAGATTACAACTTTAAAGTGCTAAGACGTGACAAAGTTACAAGATACAAAATAATGCCCATTGCAAATGGTTCATTTATTCAAAAGATTCCAATTCAATAAAATTCCAAAATAATCAAAAACATATCCAGTATATGATTCAATACATACTTGAAGGCATCCCATTCCCATGTGCCTACAAATATTTATGGTGCCAAATAAAAGCAACATATAATAATATGTTGTGTGTTAGGTCACGAAGGAGGGTTTATTGCCAACCCATCACAATTCACATATATTTCTATCTTATCCAATGCTGTACCAACTTTGTGTTGAAATCAAGCCGCTGGTATTTTTTCTGATTTATTGGAATCTTAATAATATAATAATTTCAATGTACATTTTTTTTGGTGGAGGCTGAGGTAGATTTATGGGGTGTTGTGGTTGTGCCACGAATCTTCTTGTCAAGTGGTGGTGAAGGTTTAAAAAAAGGGTGGCGCCAGATAGGATGACCTAATCTTGGCATTATTAAGTGCTTATTTTGGAATGATTAAGGGCTCTTTGACATGTTTTTTGAAAAGTCAAAATGAGTTTTGAGGTTTAAAGTGTGTTTGGTGCACATTAAAATGAGAAAATGCATTTTTTTGATGTGATGTGATAAGAAATATGNCAAAAAAGGAAAAAGACAAAGAAATTAGAAATAGTAAAGGTTTAAAGAAATAAGAGTCATACAACTAATCTCACAATAGAGCTATCAAAATCTTTGTTTTATACTGCAATTTTGTCTTTTGACACAACGTCAATGCGATTTAAAGTGAACAGAAGTCTTTACTTATCGTGTTATACCGACTAAATTTTTAAGTTAGAAAAACAAATTTATTTATTACCTTGTGAATTAGATACTAATTAATTCAAAAAGTATAGTTCACACGTGTTATGTAATAATACACTAAAATCTTAAATTTGCTAAGGTGTTAACGATGTAATAATGGCATTTTTTAATATATCAAATGATACGTAGCTGATTCATTGTTGTTTTACATCTATCAAAGTGCCTTCATTATAGTGAAACGAAAATATTATTTTTTGAGATTACGGATATTTTTATTGGTTCGTTTGCTTATATTTGCTAGCAAGTCTCACTTCAATTTAATCCACTATCACTCAATGTCGTGCCTCGTAATAATATTTCACAAATATCACATCCAAGCTAGGGGTGGAAAAAAAACTGAGTCGCTCATCGACTTGTCCCGACTCGATCAATGGTAGCTCGGTTTCATTTGGGCGGCTCGACTCGGTCCATGAGGCCCACAAGCCAAAAAAATCGAGCCGGTCTTAAAATTTGAACACGAGCCGAGCTCGAGTGACTACGAATTGAATTAGCTCAGCCTTAATAACAACACGTTAAGAAATGTTAATGTGAATAACATGTAGATTACAACTTTAAAGTGCTAAGACGTGACAAAGTTACAAGATACAAAATAATGCCCATTGCAAATGGTTCATTTATTCAAAAGATTCCAATTCAATAAAATTCCAAAATAATCAAAAACATATCCAGTATATGATTCAATACATACTTGAAGGCATCCCATTCCCATGTGCCTACAAATATTTATGGTGCCAAATAAAAGCAACATATAATAATATGTTGTGTGTTAGGTCACGATGGAGGGTTTATTGCCAACCCATCACAATTCACATATATTTCTATCTTATCCAATGCTGTACCAACTTTGTGTTGAAATCAAGCCGCTGGTATTTTTTCTGATTTATTGGAATCTTAATAATATAATAATTTCAATGTACATTTTTTTTGGTGGAGGCTGAGGTAGATTTATGGGGTGTTGTGGTTGTGCCACGAATCTTCTTGTCAAGTGGTGGTGAAGGTTTAAAAAAAGGGTGGCGCCAGATAGGATGACCTAATCTTGGCATTATTAAGTGCTTATTTTGGAATGATTAAGGGCTCTTTGACATGTTTTTTGAAAAGTCAAAATGAGTTTTGAGGTTTAAAGTGTGTTTGGTGCACATTAAAATGAGAAAATGCATTTTTTTGATGTGATGTGATAAGAAATATGCGGTTGAAAAAGAAGGAAAAGTTATTGATGTGATGGAAAATATTATTTTATTGAAGAATGTGTAGTTGAAAATGAATAGAAGAATGAGAATGAAAAAAATAATGTGGGACAAACAGGGGCTAAATGTCATTTTTTATCAAGTTTAGCCACTGTTTGATGGAAATTAAAATCAGATTTTTAGTAGATTTTGATAAAAGTTGAAGAAATGTATATTTGAAAAGTTGTAAATCCCATAAAAATATATGATTTAAATTAATTTTTAATTTTGACTTAAATTAAAATCTAAATTTTATTTTTTACGAAACAAAGTCTTACTATTTTTATCAAAAATCATGTCAAATAACATTTTAGAACATTTCTAGAAGACTCTAAACAAGATGATGTCTATTTTAGTTCGTCAATACTTAGAAATAAGTTCCAAAATAATTTTAAAAGATAATTGCAATTGCGGTTTAAAGTCTTTTATTGTTTCACCCACAATCCTAATTATTTCATTTCGTTGCAGGAGAAAGATAGATCGATGGATTCCATCTATTTGACCATATCTGACTAGAAAGTTGACTTTTACAAAATATAAAAATGGTAACTTTTCAATTTAACATAAAATAAATTAAAAAATTAAGCCCAATTTTTAAAGAAAAAAATATTTTTTTAAATAGTGATTTTTGAAAAATGTGTGATTTAAAATTCAGAATTTTATTTCGATTTACATGTAATATTATTTTATTAAAAAATGTAAAATTGAAAATGAATTTTTAAAAATGGGACTTAAACAACCCCAAAATTAAAATAAAATAAAATAAAAGCATTGTTCATCTTCTTCTCCCCCTCCAACTAAAAAAAAAACTAAATCAACCCCCACCACAGCTCTCCAATGCCATCACTTGCAACATCCACAACCATTCGATGTCGCCTACCATAGCCACCACCATCTATCGGCTCAAATGGGGTCTCCACCTCTTCGATTATAGCCTACTGCCTTCATAATGGCGTCGGACCTGAAGGGAATTTGAGCTGTCGCTCATGGTTTTTGAAGAGGGAAAAAAACGTGACAAGAATTTGCTGCTTTATTGAAATTTCTTGATTCCTATTTTGGCTTTTTTGGTGCATTTTAGTGTGGGTTATACTGTTTGAGAAAATGACGCGATGTTTGTTTTGTTGGAATTAGTTAAGTATAAAATCACGAAAAAGTGATCTTGTGTCACTTCGACCAAATATTCAAATTTGATCCAATAGCAAAATTATGAAAATAAATGGAATAACTTGTTATACTCGTCGAGTAGATCGTCATGGTATATTTGGAATTTTCAAACCAATTTCGGGTGAATGAGAAATTACGGTCTAAGTTAGAAGAAAAGAGAGAAAACTGGTTTAAAATTTGTGCAACTCCGTATCTCGCTTAGCGCTCGAGCGACAGTCTAGTGACGGCGAATGACAAAGTCTCTATTTCTGACGCTCGAGCAACGCAAGGGCAACGGCTAGAGACAACAAAATCTGCAACCCTTAGCAAAGGTTACTGAGTTTGGCACTCACAACATTTCATTCTCTAAAAATTAGACGATTGGGACGTCTATTTGTTCATCCCGATGAGATGCAGTCATAACATAACATAACATAATATTAAATTCATCTTTTCGTAATCTAAATTATGCATAAAAAGCTATTTTTTCCATTTACACAAGGAGCACAAAAACCAATTTCGGTTCGTGTTCTTGTGTTTTGAAGTGGTATTAACATAAGAAGTTTGTCATTGTATCTTGAGAGTTAGTTGTCATCATCTGTGGGCACAATTGCTGGGCAAATTCGACTTAAGGACAAAGAGTTCAACTCTTGCTTTAACTTTGCATACATTTTTTTTGGTGTTTCTTTGACATTATTTTTCTTTAGTGTTTTCATTCATATTCTTAAGGTTAATCTGTCCAGTTTTTGGTAAGGTTGTAAGTTGATTTTTTGATTTAAAGTCATCACTCAAATACATTATATTCTCCAACTTGTTTCGCTTTCCAAATTTTCAGTATATAATTCTAGGCTTATTTTTTCACTTAAATGACTTTTTTCTCAAAAGGGATAATGGGGTATCATTTTCTTTTGCTAATTTTGGACTTGTGTGGAAGAAAGATGTTGAAGAGAACTCCAACCAAGATTTTCTTTAACTTTTGGGTTATGATCACTACCTAACATGCTTAATTCTACGGTGGTTAACGATGCCGCCGCAACTTCCAACTTTAGGCTTGTTGTCTCTGTGTATTAAGATTGCTCAAAACATGATAGAAGCTTCTGACACGCTATATTTGACATAAAAGGGTAAAATTAAGGGGAAAATGGAAATCCCACAACAAATATAATGTATTCATGAAAGAGCGAGATGAAGAACAAGATTTTCTTGAAACTTTTGAGAGATAAAGAGAGGACATAGAGGAAGAGAAGAAATTGAATGATAGATAAGTGAAGGGTTAGGTACCAATTTGTAGTGCCCAAAGGTGCCATTTATAAACCTTATATGTATGGTGGTGGGGTTGGGTGTTCTTTTTACACCATTTGAATGGTAGTGGCCATGGACGTGGCAAGCGACGACATGGATGTGGTCGTGGGTTGATTTGGTTTGGTTTAGTTGGAGTGGGGGTGAGAAAAAGATTGAACAATTCATTTTATTTAATTTGTAAAATTATTTTATGTTTAAATTGTAAAGTTATAATTTTGCCATTTTTATTCTTGGTCAAAGTCAACTTTTCTGATGAGCCAACGGTCAAATGGATGGAATACATCAATTTGTCCTTCTGTAGTTATCCCCAATTTTTATTTGAACTTTAAAATCTAAACACTCTTAGTGTCCATTTGATTGGTTTATATTCCGTGGAAAATGTCACATCCAAGTAATTCAATTTCTACTTTAAATGTTTAATACGAAAGTGGAAATAAAGTTTGAATTTCAAGATACAACAACTTTAAGCTTTTTTTTTTTTTTTGTCAATTTCATGAAAAATGCATTCATATGGGGTACATGAGTTTTTATTATCCAACTTACATGGAATTGGAAAGCCTTCTCACCTTCGTCAATCAAACGGACCCTTAATTCTTAATTTATAAAGATTGCATTTAAGATGTTGTAATTTTCAATATTCTACTTTTTAAATTATTCAAATCATATTTGAATCAACTGATAACTAGCATATAAAAAAATATTTTATATAAACAAATTAAGGAGATAT
>CAIGRF010292333.1:70896-83723 GCA_903798235.1 Fraxinus ornus | reverse complement strand
TATTTAAATTAAATAAATAATATAAATATTATTTAATTAAATTAACCAAAAAAATTAACTATAAAACAAAATTAAATAAAGAAAAAGATATTATTTATTATTAGAAAATTAAATTATATAAAAAAAGTTTAAAAAATGGTTGAGCCGACGGTTAATGTTAACAGTCAGCTATGACTATAACAATCAACCGACTATAAACAGTCAGGTTTGACGACTGTTAAACAGTCGATCGACCATTAGTAGTCAGGTTTTTAACAGTCGGCTTCTTAATCGTCGAAAATGACGATTTTCGACGATTTAGACCTCCAAATTCATCGTAAATACAATTTTTTACACCACAAACACTTATATCTCAAACATCTCTACTTATATAAATGAGGATAAACTAAATAAATATAGACATTTATCAAATTCATCATCTACTACAAGGAAAACTACAAAATCCATTTCATATTCACAAAAATTTACCTTCTCTTTCGTCGGTGACTAGGTTGTTCCGTGTGGTTGTCGACGTCGATGACTTTGGTCGTCGGTTTGGTTAACTGTAGGGGCGGGATTGACTGTGGTCTGTGAGGGACTTTTGTTCGGTTTTAGTCAAGGGTATTTTTGGCTTTTTTGTTTGTAAATGTTTGTTTTTATTTATTTATTTTTAATGGGTTAAAGGCTCAGTCAACTGTCAACAGTACATTTCCCACTATTTCCTCCCAAAAAATTGCTTTTCAAGAAATAAAAGGATCTTACACTCAACCACCAAAAAATTTGGCGATTTGAGTTCATAGGCCAAGTGCAATCAAAGACCATTTTGTTCGTTTGAACCTAAGAGGGAAAGCGAAAGGAAAAAAAAGAATGAGTTTCAGGGAGGAGGGAGAAGATGGGAGAGGGGATCTGAGGAAGCCATTTTTGCATACTGGAAGTTGGTACCGAATGGGTTCGAGGCAGTCCAGCATAATGGGTTCTGCTCAAGCCATAAGGGACAGCTCTATCTCAGTCTTGGCTTGTGTCTTGATTGTTGCCCTCGGTCCAATCCAGTTTGGTTTCACTGTACTGTATTATCTCCCTATTTTCCTGATTTCACTATTGTTCTTTACTTCGTACTATTATATTTAAGTGTTTGGTTCCCGAATTTGTTTTATTTGATCAAGTATATCTTCTTGTAGAAAGAGTAAGCGTGCAATTCTTGAACTTAATTTTTGGCATAGCTTTCAAATTACCCTTTTCGTTTGTTATTGTCTGGTGAGGATAATGAGAGCTTAAGCTATATTTAGCATGGACGCCTATTAACAAAACAGTACGATTGGTTTCACTTAAACTTGCGTTGACTTTTGACTAATTCCGGATTGGCAGCCAAACTCAATCAACTGTAATTTGATTTCAACTTGAAGAAGAATTACAACTAATTTTCCTTTTGTAAAAAGATTGTTTGTAGAATTCAACTTAGAGGTTAGATTATGTTTGGGGGTGAGATGAGTTTTATGATTCCTGACATTCAGTTTTTGATAGTGCTAAACTTTAAACAGTCTTTTGAGTTTGTGACAGTTTTCCAAGGCTATGTCCAGCGACAAGAAATTCGAGTATCAGGATTGGAATTTGTAAATAGAAATTTTGACTGGAACTATTTCATATAGGGTCCCCCAATTTCAAGACACCGAAATGATGTTATTATGTAGTAGAAATAAACAAGATTTATGCATATTCGAAGCTAGAATTTAAGGGGAAAAAACAAAGCTAAAGTAAGGATTGAAATTTGAAGAAAAGCCTAAAAGTTCACCGAAATAAGAAAGTTTCATTAAGGTGTAAACTGTCAATTTAGGTTTTGTTCTGAATGCTCTCCTTGTGAGAGCTGCTCCCTTTATATAGAAGTTGTCGATCTAATTATCAGGCTGAAAATCAGCCATTACACATGACTATCAAGGTCCCAATAAATGCCTATCAATTCTTTCCATATATACAATATACTCTTCTATATATATAGCTAGACTAAAAAAGGATAGAATATGTGCTGCCTTTAAAGACTAGGCCAGCACATATCTAGCTGTCAATTCTGTTAACATTCCCCCTCAAATTGATGCTGGGCGATCGAAAAGCATCAATTTGTCAATCAAGAACTGATGGTGAGGACGAGAGAGAGCCTTAGTGAAGACATCAGCTGTTTGGTGTTTAGTGGAGATGTGTGGAAGAGTAATCTCCTGGCGAGGAAAGGCTTCACGAATGGAATGACAATCGACTTCAATATGTTTGGTGCGCTCATGAAAAACAGGATTGACAGCAATCTGAATAGTACTGGTATTATCAGCATGAAGAGGAGTAGGAGTAAGCTGTTGAACACTAAGTTCGCCTAACAACCCTCAAAGCCATACAATTTCAGAATAGGCAGACGACATAGCTCGATATTCAGACTCTGTGGATGACTTCGAGACACGAGCCTGCTTCTTACTCTTCCAAGAAATGAGGGCATCGCCAAGAAACATGCACCAACCCGTAACAGAACGACGAGTATCCGCACAACCAGCCTAGTCGGCATCACTAAAACCCTTCAATTGTAAAGAATTCTCTGAGGAAAAAACAAGCCGCGACCAGATGTCCCTTAGAGATACCGAAGAAGACGACGGACAGCGGCCAAATGTGACTGGCATGGAGCCTGCATAAACTGACTGACTTGCTGAACAGCAAACGAGATATCAGGTCAAGTAATGGTCAAATAATTCAAACTGCTCACCAGCTGCCGATACATGGAAGGATCAGATAAGGGATCACCATCCGATTGACGCAGCTTCAAATTGACCTCCATAGGTGTAAGAACCGAATTTCCGTCTTGAAGGCCTGCTAAAGATAGAAGTTCTTGGGTGTATTTATGCTGATGTAAAAGTGTGCCATTCGGACAATGTTGAAGCTCAAGTCCAAGAAAATACTGCAGTGGACCAAGATCTTTCATATGAAACGAAGATTTGAGGCGTTGTTGGAGCTGCTCAATTAACTGAAGATCAGATCCAGTAATCACAATATCATCGACATACACAAGAAGAATAACGATCCCAATGGTAGTGTTGCGAAAGAAGAGAGAGGAGTCATACTGACTCTGAGTAAAAGTGAAATCCAGTAGAGTAGTACGAAACTTCTCAAACCATGCTCGCGGTGCCTACTTCAAACCATACAGAGATCGCTTTAAGCGACAAACCTCAATAGTAGAAGAAGGAAACAAGCCAGGAGGAGGAGACATAAATATTTCTTCCTTTAGATCACCATGTAGAAATGCATTCTTTACATCCATCTGGCGAAGCGACCATCCTTTCGAAACAGCAATGGCTATAACAGTGCGGACAGTAGTCATTTTAGCTATGGGAGCGAATGTTTCCTCATAATCAAGCCCATACTCCTGCCGATTTTCGAGTGCTACCAGACGAGCTTTATGTCTGTCGATAGAACCGTCAGCACGTAACTTGATGGTGTAGACCCATTTGCACCCAATAGGCTTAACTCCAGCAGGACAAGGGACGATGTCCCACGTGTGATTGTCCTGAAGAGCTTGAAGTTCGTCTTGCATAGCTAGGCGCTAACATTCTCGAGTAGAAGCCTGAGAATAAGACTTGGGCACAAAAGTAGTATCAAGAGTAGCTTGAAGAGCGGAAGAAGAAAAACCATACCAATTTGGGGGGCGTAAAACCCTAGTAGATCGGCGGGGCTCATGTAAGACAAGATCAGGTGGCGGTTCAGAGGAAGGAAGAGGCAGTGGGCGACGTCGCTGATATACAATACCTGGCTTAAAACGAGAATGAGTACTAGACACATCGTCAAAAGCAGGAAGTGAAATAGAGGAAGAATCAAGATGAGTACAAGACGGAAAGAAATATTGATTTTCAAAAAAAATCACATTGCGAGAAATATGAAGCTTGTTAGCATTCGCATCATAACACACAAATCCTTTATGAGAGTTACTATGGCCAAGAAAATCACATTGAACAGATTGGGCAGCAAGCTTGTGACGTTCAATGGAAGGTAAGTGAACAAAACAAATGCAACCAAAAACATGCAAAGAATTGTAATCAGGAGGAACACCAAACAAACGAAAATATGGAGAATCAAGATGCAAGGTAGGAGAAGGCAGACGATTAATCAAATATACAGCTGTAGACAATGCTTCTACCAAAAATCTAGGAGGAACGGAAGATTCAAGCATCAATGTACGAACAACATCTAAAATATGCCTATTCTTATGCTCGGCGACGCCATTTTGTTGAGGGGTGTGAGGACACGAACGCTGAGAAAGAACACCCTTTTGTTGGAGAAAAGATTGAAAAGCATGAGACATGTATTCTCCCCCAGAATCTGAAGATCTTAATACAGGTAGAAAATTGGGTTTCTACATAGGCAACAAAAGTTTTGAAGGTTGAAAACACATCAGCTTTAGAACGAAGAAAATAGATCCACGTGAAACGACTGTAATCATCAATAAATGTCACAAAATATCTGTATTGGGCATGAGAAGGAACATGACTCATACCCCAAACATCAAAATGAATAATTTCAAAACTCGTAGAAGCACGACTACCTTGCAAAGGAAAAGGTAAAGATTTGTTTTTTCCTAGTTTACAAGAAGCATAATCAAAGTTCAAGGAAGAAAACTCATTTGTATTACTCAAGTAACCATGTTTCATAAGATGTGTCAAAATTACAGAGTTGGGATGACCCAATTTCTTATGCTAAAAATGGCTATTATTATTAGCAATAGCAGAACAACCAATAGAAATTGAACGAGGAACCGAAAACGACTGAAGAGGAAAAAGACGTCCCACTTTAGGCCCATTCGCTATCTCTTGTCCCGACACTTGATCATGCACACAACAACCAGAACTATCAAAATGAATAGTACAATTATCTTCTACTAATTGTCCAACAGAAATGAGATTAGCAGATGAATCAGGAGACACGAAAACATTAGTAAAAGAAGTCCCCAGATTTCCAACCGCAGTAATGGGAAGAGTATTGTCATCTGCGATCTCAATATGTTGCTCACCATCATACTTACGAACATTTTGTAAGGCTGTCAAACTGCTAGTCATGTGATTTGAAGCCGCAGAGTCAGATAACCAAGGAGAGGTAAGGAGACGTGTCTTACCTTGAAGACCAAGAGCAGAAAGAGCAGAAATAGTCATCTGTTGAACCTGCTCGGGAGTAATGTTGGAAGAACTTGGAACAGCGGGCGGAGGGGAAAAAGCGGACTGAACAGCAGTATGAAAAGCAGGAGCGGATCGATTCTGAGGGCGTACACGACAATCCTTAATGATATGACCCTCATTCTTGCAATAATTGCAGAATTTCTTGCTGCAATGTGCCCAATTTCCTTGCAACTACAACATTGTGGTGGAGATCTGGATCGTCCTTTGCCCTTAGCAGCGTATGCCATATTTACCATCTCAGAATCTCCATCATCTTGATTAAGACCAAGCTGTAAAGCGAGATGCTGTTCTTCACGCAAGAGTTCACCCAAGCAAACTTCCAAAGAGGGGACAGGAGTGCGATTGTTTAACCCAGCTCTTGCACTTTCAAACTCGGGGTCTGAGCTTCATCAAGAATTGATCTCGCTGGCTCTCAGAGTGAACTGCTTGTAGTGCTGTCAAAGCTTCTTTGGGAACTGAGAATGCACCAATCCAGAATAATCACTCCATAAATTCATAAAACCGGAATAAAATTGCTCAATAGAGAGGTTCCCCTGGCGATAGTTTCCAATGTCTAACTCCAATTGAAACTTTCGGATAGAATTATCTTGATAACAAATTCGCCGAAGGTAATCCCACATAGCCTTAACAGTAGTGAACCCACAAAGATTGTTGACCATATGAGGTTCAATAGAGCTGAGTAGCCACGAAGCAATTCTGGCATCCATGCTTTGCCATAAACTAAGTTCCTTGGGATCAGTTGGGGCCTTAGAAGACCCATCCAAATGACTCCATAACTCCTTCCCTTTCACAAACATCATGAACTAAAATTCCCAACCGGCGTAGTTCTTTCCATTAAGGCGAACAATAGAATTTTCTCCAGACATAATAACAACAAAAAAATTGATAGATAATCACAACAGTTGCTGGAACAAGAATTGTAACAGCCCAACAACTCCAAAAAAAATAATTGCCGATAGTCACACACCCAAACCTGAATTGCAACAAAATTATAATCGGAAAGTATAAACCTGATTCACCAGAAATACCCCTCCATAATCTGTCGACAGCCACCAAAAATTCGTCAGAACCAAAAATACTCCAGTCAACAGTAACAGAAAACCAAAAGCTGACAGCCACCAAGCAACACTCAAAAAACAAGAATTGCGAATTCAGACAAGCTGAGGGAAAACTACGAAAATAATTTGTGGCTCTGATACCATGTCAATTTAGGTTTTGTTCTGAATGCTCTCCTTGTGAGAGTTGCTCCCTTTATATAGAAGTTGTCGGGCTAATTATCAGGCTGAAAATCAGCCATTACATAGGACTATCAAGGTCCCAATAAATGCCTATCAATTCTATCCATATATACAATATACTCTTCTATATATATAGCTAGACTAAAAAAGGATAGAATATATGATGCCTTTAAAGACTAGGCCAGCACATATCCAGCTGTCAATTCTGTTAACATAAACATGGCTGCATTAATGTTGAAAACACGAATGTTTACAAATAAAATCACTATATTTACAAGCTAAGCAATTAATTAGAAGAAAATTATATAGATCTAATATCTAGGAAACTAGATAATATATCATCTTTAGCTCTCAATTTTTTAATGATTTATTTCATCAATTCTCCTCTGGTTGGGGAAAGTCCTATTGGTGATCGAATTTTCACGTTAAATTGGTTTCCTGATCAATTCCTTGCACTCTTTTTCACTTCTTCAGTTTATTGAATTTGATGTACTAGATAATATAACTGATTCACTTGCAATTAATCTTGGTTTTTGAACTTGTATTTGGACTTCCACTTGTAGCACAGTACAAGAAGTTAAATTTCCCTTGAAAGTTATTGTTTGTTAGTTCTTGACGTGCCACAAAATACTTCCAAATAGGGTCAAAATACATGGAGCTTTCCTACACAGATAAGCCTTTATGCAATTTCACTTTTCAACTACTTCCAAAAATTTCATCAAAGCTATTGTCAACAGAAAGAAAATATTAATGCGCTCTATTTGAACAAGTGGCTAACTACACAATTAACACAATCACCTGAAAAGCTCCTATCAGATAGTGGCAGCCGGATTTGGCTTTGGAATGTTTGGAAAGAGAGTTGGGGAGGCTCGGGATAAATATCATAGATATTTGAATTTCTGTTCACTTTTTTTACTCACAAGTTAGTGTCATTATTTCAGACTGTTCAAAAAATATTCTTTCTTCAATTGACCGTTTGGAAAGTTTGAAGATGCAAAGTCATCTTCTTGAATCTCATCCTGAACTTCAGTTACTTCTTGATTCATGAATTCATGAATGTGTAGAAAACAGCTTAAGTTAACTTTCATTTTAATCTAACTTCTTCATAATGTGCTCCATGTGGAACAATCTTTGGCTTTGATACCAATTGATGTTGGCAAAAGCGCAAGAAGAATAATAGAAAAATCGAGCCATATACTAAGATGGAGTTCACTCCAAAAGGCCAAGAATTGGGATCGAACTACCCCTGAAAAGCTCACAATGAAAATACTGGAAAAGTTTATTAATTAAGATGTAATGATAGGCTGAATGAAATATTGACACCACAAATTTTTCGAAGACCTATATCCCTAAACTTGCTAACTAAGCAACTATCTCAAAAGAAAACATGATATTATGGATTTAAAATATCCAATAAGCAAATAAAGTAAGACCCTATAGAAATAATCCAAAAAGGGAATAACTTACTGTTCCTGAAATTTATTTCTTTAACGACTTCTCTCATCGGTTTGGATGCATCGTGCATCTCTTTTGCTCTTATAAATTATTGTGTTTTGAAGTTATTATGAGTTTGATTAATGTTCAGTTTCTTGTTCTTGTCAAGTGTGGTTACTCTTCACCAACACAATCTGCTATTACCAAAGATCTCAAGCTTACAGTGTCCCAGGTTTGTGTGAAATAAATATATGTTGCAATGAATATTATCAGATTTTTTTTATTATATTTACTGACTCAAATGCTCGGGCCAGTTCTCTTTGTTTGGTTCCTTAGCAAATGTGGGCGCTATGGTTGGGGCAATAGCTAGTGGTCAGATTGCTGAATACATGGGACGAAAGGGGGTATGATTATTTCACTAATGTTAGTTATTTAATTAGATATTTGCACTTTATCCATCCATATGTT
This sequence comes from Fraxinus ornus, assembly GCA_903798235.1. Classification (NCBI taxonomy): domain Eukaryota; kingdom Viridiplantae; phylum Streptophyta; class Magnoliopsida; order Lamiales; family Oleaceae; genus Fraxinus; species Fraxinus ornus. Next base: position 75,409 of record CAIGRF010292333.1, on the reverse strand, counting down.
TCACATTAGAATATTTTGATCTAATTCGATAACTTGCAGTCTCTAATGATCGCTGCCATTCCCAACATCATTGGTTGGCTTGCCATATCATTTGCCAGAGTAGGCATCTCAATTGATGTTTGTTGTTGTTGTTGTTGTTTTCACTGTGTGCTTTGAGATTAGAACTTGAATTAATATCTAATTCCTTTTGTTTTAAATTAGGATATTTCGTTTCTTTATATGGGAAGATTGTTGGAAGGGTTTGGTGTGGGAATAATCTCGTATACGGTAAATATGAACCTGTGTTTATTCCCTGCAATAAAAGAATCCTGATTGACTTATTACCTCTTTTCCCTTGCTAATATAATTTATAGGTGCCTGTATATATAGCCGAGATAGCACCTCAAAATTTGAGAGGAGGGTTGGGCTCGGTAAATCAGGTTGGCGGACCCTGCTATATCCTTTCAGTAAGACCTGTTTCACTAAAATATGCTACTGATTGCCACTCCATTCTATGATGTAGCTCTCTGTGACTATTGGGATTTTGCTTTCTTATCTACTGGGATTATTTGTTGGTTGGAGAGTGCTTGCTGTTCTGGGTAAGAACTTTATATAGCCCAAAGCTTTTCACAATTTGATTTTGATGAAACATTTTTATATAATACTTTAAACAATCCCCTGAATATTGTCCTGTTGGTGGTTTGATTCTTTTTCTATTTTGGATTAGGGATCTGAAATGAATCGAAGTGAAAATCTCCCTTAGATTCCTCTTAGTTAGTTGTTTGTTCTCCTAGTGTTGAATAATTTTATCATCGTTACATTTTAAGTCTTTATAAATTTCACCTTGCTGATACATATATCCTATTTAACTACTTTCAACTCCTAATAGAAGAAAAGGAAAGGAAAAAAGAAATTGATTGCACTAAGGCTCCCAAAACGTGACAAATATTTATTTTCATTTTCAGGAATATTGCCTTGTCTAGTATTGATACCTGGTCTGTTCTTCATCCCGGAATCTCCTCGGTGGTTGGTGAGGTTTATGAAGAAGAATATCAAACTTGATTCCTCGTTTTAGCAGAGATACGAGAACTAATGCAGATGGCTTTGTGAAAAATTAGGCCAAAATGGGAATGACAGATGATTTTGAAGCTTCTCTACAAGTTCTTCGGGGTTTTGACACCGATATCACCCTTGAAGTAAATGAAATCAAGGCAAGTTCTCTTGGATTGTTTTCTTTAAAAGATGTGCATGATATTAAACCAAGTAAAATAGCAACACAATATTACCCGTTTTCCTGATGTAGCTTTGCTGTTTACTTGTATGAATTTATTATACGGTGTCCAGCTGACACAACTAATTTCTTGAATAATGTCAAGGTAGATTTCATATGACAATTTTTTGGTTTGCAGAGATCTGTAGCATCAACAAGTAGAAGAACGGCAATCCGTTTTGCAGATCTTAAACTCAAAAGATACTGGTTACCACTGATGGTGCGCACGTTTTTATAAGAGATCTCATTTTCCTGTGCTTATGTAGTGCTCATGTTTTGAAAATGATTTTCAACTAGTTGTTTCATTTTCTTTTGCTCTTTTATCCTGCAGATAGGAATTGGGCTGCTTGTCTTTCAACAACTAAGTGGAATTAATGGTGTTATCTTCTATTCCACGACTATTTTTGAATCTGCTGGTATGTTGTGATAATATTCTGATTCTGACACAGGCAATAGATTAATGTATTTTCTGCATTGAATTCACAATGATATGCATATTTGTACCACTTTCAATTTCTTGAATTCATGATTCGTGCTTGTTGACGTGCTATGAAATCTACACAAATGAAAATTCATGGAAGCGTCACCAACAGAAGACGCAAACTCTACTGTGAATTTTCTAGAATGAATTTGCCTTTTGCTTTGTTTTTGCTCCTTTCACAACGTACATCTCCTATTGATTGTTACTCACTCTCTCTGGTGTTGAATGAGCTCGTTTCCTTTTTGGGATGTCTGTAAAAGTGTCCATTTAAAATCGACATCTTCTTCGAAAAAATTCCCTTAGTGGAAGTATATGATGTTATGAATAACAATTATCTCCCATAAGTTTTGAAGGAAAATTGAACAAGTTACTGAAATTCTAACTCGTGAACTCTAAGCAAGCCCTTTCAATTCCAAAGGAAGGAGTATTACTTTATGATTTAAGTTAAAGGCTCTTATTTAGTTGTATTGAATGGACAGGGATCTCATCGAGTAATGCTGCGACTGTTGGTGTTGGTGCTATTCAGGTATACGAGTTTCATGAGCAGATTTTTATGAAAACTCTTAATTTTTGTTTTTACTATAAAGATTTTGTACACTGTTTAGGTTATTGCCACTGCAATTTCTACGTGGTTGGTAGACAAAACTGGGCGTAGGCTTCTGCTAATTGTGAGTTAAAGCTTTGTAATCATTTTTTCAGTCTATGAATTATCAGTTTGCCTTACGAGAATGGAAATGCCCATTGCAGGTTTCCTCTTCTGGGATGGTTCTTAGTCTCCTACTTGTTTCCGTTTCATTCTTCTCAAAGGTAATTTTGCTATAAAATTTCTTTTATTCAGAGAAGAGGGAATAGGTAATCGATATGATCATGAACATTTTTGTATGGCTACTTGTTTATGTCTGATACATGCTGTGTACATTTTGTTATTTTTCTGTTTGAAATTGTTCAAGGGCTTCGTAGCGGAGGATTCTACTGCCTATGGTATATTCGGAATCCTTTCAGTAGTTGGGGTTGTGGTATGTTCTCTTAAAATTATGCGAGGAGTATACAATTATTCAGTTTCCGTTGAACATTTTCTTACTTCTTTCACCCAACATTTTCTGTCACAGTGCATGGTCATTGCCTTTTCTCTAGGAATGGGACCCATTCCATGGCTTATCATGTCCGAGGTACTATGCTTTTCCCCCTCATTTTCAATTAAGCAGAATGTTTTATGTATACTGCTATTTTTCTGTGTAATACTCGTACACTTCAGTACTCGCGTGTGCTTTTGTTTGCTCTTCTTAACCGTGCCTGAATTATGGCCAAACCTAAGCTCTTCGGAGTTGGTTCTTTTCATATTTTTTTTTGGCTGTTGACTAAACAACTTTTATTCTTAAAAACTTTTCTTGTCCAAAAATGTAGTATTCCCGCAAGAAAAAAAACCTGAAACAAAATTAGACGTAAATACAATTTCTTGGTACATATGAAGTGACCATATTTCCTCTGAAATTTCAGATTCTTCCTGTTAAAATCAAAGGCCTCGCTGGAAGTGTGGCAACTTTGGCCAACTGGTTATTGTCATCGGTTATCACGATGACTGCCCCTTTGCTATTAGATTGGAGCAGTGGAGGTTTGCTTACACCATCTCTTGTATATGTTTATGTGTTTTCTGTGAGAATATGGGGAATCTTGTTCACTTTTCACAAATGCAATGGCTCATATATAATTTCCATAGTTGATATGCACCAGGCTATTATAGCAACTCCCTTAAATTAAGTTCTAGAAATTAGAAACTAAATCTTGTAAAGATAACGATGAAGGCAGTACAAATTACAATCAAATCTTTGCACTTACTATTCCAACGCTCTCTCTCGACTAGTGCAAAGATGTTTCATCCCAAGCTGCCAACATGATATGAAAAGTTGTACTAGGAAATCCTTTGTGAGCATGCCCACAAGTTGTTTAAGGATAAAACATAGATTACACAGACATAGCCCGAGTCTAGTTTCTATTTGATGAAAACGTCTGCCAATCATAATACCATGCTAGGATGGAAATAAGCGTGTATTTTAACTAGTAAGCTTTCACCGTTTTGTGGTTTTATCATATCTAATGAAAGAGTTCCAGTAGGTCTGAGATTCCCCCATCAATCGTCAATGTGAAACAGCTTAAAAGAAATGGAGGGATGCTTCTTCATTTGATTAGTGTAATTAAAGAATGGAGTAAGAGGCTTAATTTGGAACACAAATAACAGCTTATAATGAGTATTTCTGTATGAATATGCATTTGCCCAAATATGTATGCTTACAGGATTTACACGCTTGTGCTTGAAATCATCAATCATGTATACATTGTCGAATGGAATTGTCATGCACATTATGCAAACTTTTGTGTACAGAATTTAGTACTGTAAACCGATTGGATTATTGCCTTAACTTGTTCCTGATATCATTCTGAGCTATACATTATTATCATCAGTAGCAGTAATTACCCTTGTCGTGGTTACCTTTTTGAACTATTCAAATGTTCTTGCAAATTTTACAGGTACCTTCGCTCTTTACATGCTGATGTGCGCTTTCACTGTGTTATTTGTGGCAATATGGGTGCCTGAGACGAAAGGAAAAACTTTGGAAGAAATCCAGTTCTCGTTCCGATGAATTTTTTTGTCATTTGCTCTCTATTCCCCGTCCATTTCTTCTTGTTGTTGGGTCAATGGTCCAGTTTTGTATTATTTACCACGTTTTATGCAGAGAAGTGTATTCCCCCACCCCCCCCCCCCCCCCCCAAAAAAAAAAAAAAAA
>CAIGRF010292333.1:60627-70696 GCA_903798235.1 Fraxinus ornus | reverse complement strand
GAAAAGGAAAATCCCATTGTCTTTTTGCCATTAATCAACATTACATAAGCACAACCATTTAAGTGGTGAAATTTGTTTGATAATTTTAATTAATTTATTCATGTCTTGTCAATTTGTAAAAGAACATATAAATGATGATGTACAACAAATATTTTCCATTTGAAGAGTACAAAAATCATTTGGATGTTCCATTCTTGTCAAAAGATTTTTCAACATTTTATTCAAAGCCACCTGCTTGGACATTCTTTATAATCCTCTTCATTATTTATTTGTCTTCCTACTGATTTTTACCAGTACATGAACTGACTTTTACCACAATGCTTCTATTATTTTCTCTCTTGGCTCCTGCGAGAACCAATCACTAAATTAAATTTTTATTAACGATGAAATTAAATTCGAGATATTGTTTTGTATTTTGCATGAAACTTTTGTTATGGATAAGAAATATTTATGTAAACGAGCTATAAAAATAATGTTGTTTCCAATGGGAGGGAAAGAGAAGACAAGATCTGAATCATACAAGAGAATTCCACATCGAATTAAAAATACAACTGCCCAATAATTTAGATTAACGACAATAAAATAGCAAGACATGACAAACTATGGAATTCATTATCATGTTAATCAACTCTTTGAACTTTATCGACAATTGGACTAAGATTTTTCTTTTTGGTCTATGAACACACACAGTGACAGAATTACGTATGTAGCACGCACAAAAAGTAACACTAGTTAGAAGAAAGGCCTCAAAGCTACCAACACTCATCGAAAGATTTAAGTAAAGTGACTCCTACAAGTGTCACGAAGAAAGTAATGCTGAAATGTACGCACTATAGACAGAAGGAAACCAAACTACAGATAGAAAGTACTCGGTTGAGATGTCCAGAGGGTTCGATCATCTAATCCAAAAAGTAAGTATGCAGTTTAAGTGTAGCCTGTCGACCGACGAAGCAAAATTGTGCGCATGCAGGATTACAGCCTGTAGGTGTAAACATTTTCCCTTGTAAAAATGAATTCTAATAAGAATTTTAGCACTCAGACGCAATACTAAAGTTCAATTCAACATATTTTTTGATCAATTTATATAACATTTTCAGTAACTTCATGAGAAATGGTTCTCTTCAGATGAAACGTTATCAGAAAGGGAAAATCTCCGATAAGCATAACTTGAATCAAAATTTACAACCTGGTGACCATCGGCGTCAAGAAGTATGGTAACAGGCAATCATGTAATTTGTCAATAGCACAGCACAAGAAAGAGAACTCAGCTTACTATAAAAAAATATGGATTCACGACTGAAGGAGAATTCAAAAGTATTTCTTATTCAGGTAAAAAGACCATATAAAGTACTGCATAAACTAAGAACAAAGAGATGGGAGATGGGGCTACATATATTCTATCCCAGATGACAGTCTGATCCTTCTATGAGGTGAGATTCACAGGATACCTGTGAATACAATCCTCCCAGGGACCATTACAAGATGGTTTTACATTCTGAAGTGCCTCCCACACTGCACTATTACATTTGAACCCACTCCCAAAAGCAATCTGCCAGACTCGGTGACCCCTCCGCATCCTTCCCTTTGCCTCAATGTATGCCAATTCATACCAAATGGAGCTCGATGAAGTGTTCCCAAATCGATGGAGAGTCATCCTCGAAGCCTCCACGTGAACAGGTAACAGCTGCAGATTTTTCTCCAGCTCATCAATCACTGCCCTTCCTCCGGCATGTATGCAGAAATGATCAAATGCCAACTTAAAATTGGGAATGTAAGGCCTCATTTTCCTATTAAACAAGGTTCTGAGTACCAATGTGGAAAAGAACAAAAGCTGCTCACTGACAGGTAGCACAAGAGGACCTAGCGTAGTGATATTAATCTTCAGAGCTCCACCGGCAATAGCCATTAGATCTCTTGACAAAGAAACCCCAGTATTCCCAGCATTATCCTGCTCCTGATACACACATTGGAACGCAGTATCATCCGCACCTTTATGCGTCCTCACCACATGAACAAGCTTGTATTTCGCCCTCCTCCTATCAGCTGACTTATTAGACAACAACACCGCTGAACCTCCAACTCTAAACAAACAATTGGGTATCAACATTGACTTCTTGTTCCCAAAATACCAGTTCTGCGTAATATTCTCAGTACTAACCACAACTGCATAAGTATTCCTATGCACCTGCAACAAGTCCTTGGCCAAATCAACAGCAATCACTCCTGCACTACAGCCCATCCCTCCCAAATTAAAACTCAAAATATTCCCCCTCAACTTGTACTTATTCACGATCATGGCCGAGAGTGATGGCGTTGGATTAAACAAACTGCAATTCACCACAAGAATCCCTATATCCTTCGGCTTAATATTGGTATTTGCAAACAAATTATCCAACGCCCCAAACATCACCTGCTGAGCCTCCTCCCTAGCAGCCTGCATTGATGGCCGGGGAGGAATGGAATGCATGGCCTCAGGGACATAAGTCTCGTCTCCAATCCCCGAACGCTCAAGAATTCTCCTTTGAAATTCAAGTGCCGAATCGTCAAAATCCCCGGTGAGCCGGGAATGCTCCATGAACAGATGAAACGGTGCTTGCAGATTATCAGGAGGCCGATAACAAGAATAATCAACCAAATAAACAGGTCTGGGCCGAGTCATAATATACAGAGTGGATCCAAATACAAGAAATGCAGAACATATAATAACAGAAACAAGATTGTATTGCAAATGAAGCCACAACTGTCGGATATCATCAGGGTTCTTTTGGGATGACTCGATAATAATAATCAACATTATGGGCACTAAGCAAAGAGTAAACAAATTAGAGACCAAATAATGGTAGCCCAGTTTAACATACTTTAAGTTGACACTCTGGAGGAAATCCGGGAGCCTGCGAGGGCCGTTCCAGATCTGTACCCCGAAAGTCCCACCATTTCTGCCACCGTCGCCGCCTCCGTCCATGGTGGTTTCTTGAATTCAATAATCAATCCTACTTAGAAACACAAAAACGCGTTCCAATACAGAAAATTGTGGAAACTTCAAGAGAAATGGAAGAAATGGGATTTTGAGAAAGAAAAGAGTAAGGTTTCTGGATAGTTAATAATTGACTTTTGAAATGCGGAGCGTGGGATTTTCGGTAAGATATTACTCTTCTTTAAAAGAAACAGTAAATTTTGTCATCATCATAAAAGTTGCGTAGAGGATCATTTTCGTTACTTCTATTCTATCCATTAAATAATTCATGATTGAGTCGGAAAAGTAGGATTGTTTCACCTTTGAATCTCTATCCATTGAAGAATATATGATTGAGATTTTGATCATTTCAAAGAGATTATTTAACTTTTCAAAAATTATACAAATCTTGATTTTTCAAGTTTCAATGTTCAAAGATACTTAATCCATTTTCAAAAATTATGTAATTTTTTCTTATTTCAAGGTTCTAGTAAAGCATAAGGTTCATGAAAATTTTAAATATATTCACCTAATTCAAAATTACACAAATCAATCTTATTTTTAAGTTCTAGAATAATGCATATTAATAATAGTGCTAATACTTAGTCCGTGTTTGATATCGATTAAAATTTAAATTTAAATTTAAATCAAAATCAACAATTCGTTTTATTCACATATTTTATGGTCCCCACAACTTTTCAACTACACATTTCATCAATTTTTATCAAAATTTACTAAAAGAATCTGATTTTTTATCCTCCAAAATATATTTTTGTCTCTCTTATTTTCAACTACACGTTCTTCAATATAATAATATTACACGTAAATCTAACATTTTTCCTTATTTTTAACCACACATTCTCCATCAAATAATTATTCTAAATTTTTTTTTGCAAAAAAATAAATAATAAAATCGAGCTCGAACATGCTCCAAATCAACAACAAAGTAAATCTTACATCTTATTTTTTGAATTGTCATCAAAATAATAATAATAATAATAAAATCGAGCTCGAACAAGCTCCAAATCAACAACAAAGTAAATCTTACATCTTATTTTTTGAATTGTCATCTTTAAAAACAGGCTAATGTGTAATTTCCACAAATCCCAACTTTGCTTATTACAACGGACGGCCCTAAGTACAGTATATGAATAAAATATTTTCATGTAGATGTCGAAAATGAGCCTTGCACCTGAGCCCTAACATTTGTTAATAATTGCAGGAATTGTGTGCATATGGCAAGACTAAATTATGATTTCACACAGATGCACGTGTTATTGGCGCATTTAGTCAAGTTGTATGTAGAGTTTTGCACGATCGTGAGAAGAATGCTCACATCGAACAATGGTGGAAGCCATGCCGTGTAGAATTTACTTGGTGGTGGTAATGCATGTGTACTATTTCTCGGTAGCATACACAAGATTGATTATGAGTGTGTATGATTTCTTAGTAGCATGTGCGGAATTGCTTATTATTGTTTGAGATTATGCTCGAAATTTCTTATGAGTATGTGGGATTTCTCGTTAGCGTGCACGGATAGGCATTGATGGCAAGACATGTCTACGGGGTATCGACGTTGCGGGCATTGATTTGCAAGCAACAAGGTATGGATGGATGCCAGCTTGCTTGCTTAGCTGATTTTAGTCGAGACCCAGTTAACATAAAATAGGCACAAGGATGACACATTGTTGGAAGTTAAAGTCCATTCGCGGAATTCTTGAACAATGGTGTAGTTTGGCTTCCGTCCTTCAATGCTGCCATCAAGTAAATTTCACATTGCATGGCCTCTACCCCTGTCGAATGCGTACATTCTTTGCATATTTGTCGAAACTCCACACACAACTTGGCCAAATCGACCAATTACACACACACACACACGAGATATCACTAGTGTTGTCAAATGTGTACAATTCCTGCACAATCGTGCTCGACAAAGGGCAAGGAACATGTTACTCTAAATATCTCCATATTTCTTTTCTTTATTTACTTTAAATCTACAAATATAATTGAACACACACACACACACACACACACAAAATTGAATACTTATTATATGTGAAGAATATTTGTCTAATTAAATACAAGTTTTAAATGTTATGTATAGGTACGGTTGACCCTGAGATTTTAGGGGCGTTATGCCAACTTCAAATATGGGACTCCTATAAATATGTAAAAATATATAAAATAATAATTAATAATTATTATTATTATTATTAAATAACAATATTCAAAGTTATAAAAATAATAATCTAACACTAGCGAATATCTAGATGAAATCTTCTGGATTTTTTTGAAAATCAACAATTACAATATTACAATCAATATGTTTTAGTTTTTTTTTTTTTCACTAATATATTAGATGCCTGAAATTTCTTGTTATTTTTTTTCTTCTCCTCAAATATCATTAATCTTTATGTCAGCCAATTCAAAATAAATTCTTCGTTAGTTCTGAAGATTGGAAAATTCTTGGTGTACATTATGGATACCATAATGGTATCCATAATATACACCAAGCACAGCTCCTGAAGATTTATAGGTTTAATTGCACAAATTTGTATATTACTTACATAATCTGTTACAACTTGACTACATGACCCAATAGGGAGTCACTTGGAGAATTTGCAGGAAATTTAAAATTGTCATATGAAAAGGAAAAACTGAAGCACAAAAGTAGGTATATAATTTGTGTTTGTTCTCGATTTATTTCTTTTGTAGCTTTCCAGTGCTCAAAGGAAATGGATTTGAATCCTCAGTGCTTTGATTCGCGTATTTTCTTCACTGAAGCTTCAAATATTTCAGCCTGGCAAGGGAGAAAATAAAAAGAAAAATTTCATCGTCAGAAACTAATTGATGTTATAGTTTCTAGCATCATATGGATTTCATAAAGAAGCAAAAATTATGGATTTGTAGTTTGCACAGAGGGAGAGAGACAGTTTGTGTGTGATTTCCCACCTTTGTTCCTCACACATGATTTTGTATCCTTTGGCAGTGTCTGCATTTGAGGGGTAATTGGGCAAAGGGATTTGTCCAGACTCAATGTGGTTGATATCTTCAACAAGCTTCTCATAGTGGCACTTCACCTCCTCCACCGTCTTGCCGCCGCCAACGGCGTTGGCTATATTCTGCCACCTATCTGGGCTGTCCTTGTCGTAAGTAACCAGTGCATTCTCAAACAGCTTGTTTTGCTTGGCCGTCCATGTCGAGTTCGACGCCATTTCAGTGAGTATAACCGAATCTCTTGCAAAGAGGGGGTATGATTGCTTTCGCAATGAGTGTGGTGTGGGTGGCTGCTGGCTGCTCTGCCTCTATATATAACATTTTGAGTATAGAAATATGCTGAATTTAGTGGGCCGGTGCATGGGGGTTGCTTTTGGCGTGGTTTGGCGTTTTTTGACTTGCAAATCAAGGGGATTTGTTAAAAGTGAGGGGTTAGTTTCCTCCCTTCGCTTTTCAACGTGTTTTTAAGAGTGAAATACTTTGGTAATATTGCAGAATCAGTGATTAAAAGTGAAATGCTAACCTCGCTTAATAAGAAAGATTGTGATAGTATTAATGATGATAATTAATTATGTTCAATATTGTGTACCCAAAATACCACAGGGATGGGCACATGTCAAGATGGGTGAAATTCAAACCCGAAATTGAACCGACAAGATGAATAAACTGACTCTAACCGACCCGAGTTGGTTTGAATCGATTTGATTTTTTGAGTTGAAGGGGGGTTTTTCGCTCGAAACCAATTTTTTAAAATCCGACCCCTCAAACCGCCAACCTGAAATCAAACCAGCGTCTCTCCAAACCAACTTGAGTCGGTTCGGTTTGGTTTGGTTTGACAGTTTGGGTAGGTAGATGGATAATATGCCCACCCCTAGTGATACCAATCCAAAGTGGCGTGGAGCAGCTGGTCCAAAGTGAATTAAGATGGTAAAATCCAGCAAAACCTCACAAGAAGAATATGGTCACCTTATCAATTTTCAGCATTTTTACAGAGAGAGATTGTATGAATGGGAATAAAAAAAAGGCACCTTTCATGCCACGGAGTTTTCCATCTTTATGGCCAACCTAAACGTGATAGAATGCACTTTATGCATTGGTTTTCCTGTGTGCTGACCAAGGATCCAAATCATTTTTAGCTGTCTAGATATGTCCGTACTCCTGATGTACATGCACTTTACCAATTAGATCTGTGTCCCCTATGTGTCTTTTCAATACTTTGCATGTAGATATTCTGCTCCTAATTTACATTATCTCTTAATACTAATTAATTCTTCTTGAAGCAATTCTTATTCTTGTCCTAAAAAGATTGAATGCAATCGCACACTCGCAGCATAACAATTGTTAAGTATCAGCTGATAGTCGATATATAAGAATTTGGATTACACTCGTTAACGTTACGTTGCTACTTTTAAGATACAACTTCAAGACTCTATTTGAAATTCAAACAAAGAGTTAGATTTCAAGATTTATGTTCTAATAAGCTTGGTATTGATTTCATGAATCTTTAGCAACTACACATCATGTCGTGTCATAAATTTTAGTGCACCCGTCCATCTTACTCCTCCCGGAATTGCATACGGAGCCGAGCCAGGAATGGCCGTTAGTGGACACACACCACTTTTAACGGTTAGAGAGGCCCACTTTAATACATTAAGAAAAGATGTTCACAGGGGCCAGAAAGACTCGGTCATAGGAATTTAGACCTTTAATACATTAAGAAAAGATGTTCACAGGGGCACGTTCACTGAAATTGCCTCACTCTTAATGAGTTTGGAATCTGTAAGTTCATACGAAACATGTGGATATCCCTCTTCTAACATTTTTTTCTCTTTTAGGACACAATATAGCTGCTGCTAAAGCAAATTTTCTTTTTTTTTTCAATAGTTTTCCATAATAATATCGAATTAATTCGAAGTTGTCTTGCTAAAGGAAGTCCTAGATTATATTGAACAGGATATTTTCCTGCTGAGTTTTCTTATAACTTTTCACATGACTGATAAAATATTCAGGAGTCTGTGCAAGTTTTCTGAAACAATAAAAATAAAGCCTAATTACACTGTTTTCTTTATACCTTTCACATTAGTGGACCCTGCATTGTCCAATGCTTTATCGATTTAATGATAGCAGATTCATCATCAATTTACCAAGAAAAAAGGAAAAAAATGCATGAAATGAAAGCTTGTGAATTAAGAAAGTTTTGGTATATTTTATTGCCTTCCATTTGAATGTGTATATAGTATTTATCCAGGGACTTCTCTGAGAACAGAAGATTACTCTTGAAAACATGCTTAAAAAACCATTATTGCAAGAAATTGATTCATTAAGACACACACTTTGATTTATACAATGAAATGAAAAATACTAGAGCTGAAACGTTGATTCCATTGAGGTGCTGGATCAATCCAGATATGTTTGGAATCTTATCATCCGCGTGGGCGTCTAGTAAAGATTCATCTTCATGGATGTCTCCCCTTTCTCTGTCATAGACTTTAAGAATACCTTTCCCTATATATTCTCCATGGCCCTAAATTGCAAGTTGAAGATGGGATCTTGTAGAAATAGATTTTCCTGGATGGATTCTTACTTCAGTCAACATGGGATCTTTTGGGGCAAACAATGTTTTTCTTAAGATAGGAATATGTAAATGGAACACTTGAGGACGCACATTTAGGAACCATAAACCAAGAAATATAAGATGAAATAAGTCAATCTTAGTCCAACCATGCTATTTGTACAACCAAATTGTTGACAAACACTCACAATGGGGCAGCCCCACTTTTTTTTTCTAAGTTTTTTAAGCATGCGGGCCCGCGCACATGTGAGAAGTTGTCAACCTCCTATGTTCAAATGGAATTTCCCATCTTAGTCACTCTTCAGAACTGTGAGTAGTCCCCAAAAAGAGCCTAGCCCTACTTATTCATACTAATTTTTTGGGTTACTGTATATTCATAGTATTAAGGACGAGAAGAAATAGAAATATTGTTTAAGTTAGCGTTAAATCGTATCTGACGTACTAAATATGTTATAGGTTGATTTGCAATCCTTCTATACCCTTGTAAAATTGCCTTCCAAAAGAAGATACTTTTAAAGACATATACATCAAGCTACTGATACAATGATTCCTTATCATTCTTCGTCATATGTGGTTCGAAAAGTTATCGGAGAACATTTTCCCATTTGGGTCCCTTCTTTCAAGTTGAGGCTGGCAGTTTCACCTCTTGAAGGTCCAAATGTATTTCTGATGTCTTTGCTGGCATGACTTTTTGTCACAGAATTTGAAATATTCTCATATAATATTTATGCTCCAGAAAAGTAGCAACTGAAGATTTCTCATTTGTCTAGTTCCCGGATTTGATGTTATCTTCCAGTGAATAAGCACAGGTCTGTTTGGATGTTATCTGCTCGGGAAGAAAAATAAAATAAAATAAAATCTTGTTCATTATAGTGTCTATTCGTGTCCAGTACACGTGTCAAACATGCATGAAAGGTAGGGTAGACGTGGTTCCATTTGATTCTGGTTCCAAAAGAACTGAACCATGAACTAATAGTTTTTTTTTATATATATAATGGAACCAAATAGTTTTTTGTTAAGATGCGGAACCGAACCGAATCGAACCATTTGGTTCTAGTTCGGTTTGGTCTGGTTCTGGTTCGGATTGGTCTGGTTCTGGTACTATTACTTAAATTTTCAGACTTGCATCATATCCGTAAGTTACTAATATATACTTAAATAAAAAATATAAACATAAAACATTTAGCAAATTCAAATTATCATTAATCGAGATCATAAAGTTCAAACTAACAAACAAAATATAAACGAATGAATCATTGCGAGAAGATAATAATATCGAGTTCCATTTTCATCAACCGTCTAATCAATTCTTTCACATGAAGCCGTTAGACCTACATGAGAAAAATGAAATATGAAACTAAAATATAAATTTAAAACTCGAAATTAATAGACAGGGGTAGTGACAAAATGACCAAGTCAAGCAACTTAGCACTTACCATCATATAACCATTAACCGTTTAATGCTACATTACTTATGTTGTAACTTTGAGAAATTCTACAAACATAATTCAAAATACAAAATTAAAACAAACAAAAATAAATTAAAA
>CAIGRF010292333.1:45263-59371 GCA_903798235.1 Fraxinus ornus | reverse complement strand
ATGTTCGGTTAATTGCTATATCTATTGAAAGATCTAAAGCAATCAGATCCTTAACAACTACAATCGACTATGTTTATCCTTGTTCCATCAAGATCACATCACTCTCATAAACAAGAACCTTTATCCTTTAAACTTATCCTATAAAAGGTGAATTATTGAAAGGGGAAATAGTTGAAGATAACAAATTGAACAAAAGGGAAAAATTCTTTATGCATCTTACTTTGTTTGACTGAATTGTAGTTATTCAGAATATTCAAGGATAAATTATTCTTGTATCTTTATATAGTTTCATCAAAATAGCTAGGATTGCCATTTACTTTTGCTTTTATTTGATAGAGCAAAGAGTAATCAGTTCTTCAGGTGTCTTCTATTTATGACAACTCTATATTTAAAGAAGGAAATTTTGATCCTGTAAATAAGTAACAATGGCATTTTGGGAACACTCCAATTCAAGAACTATATACTTCAAACCATAGTAATGTTATTTCTTAATGGCATGTTTTCCACGCAGTACGAAAAACATAAATTATACCAAGGTTAGCATGATCAATGATATCAGCTCAATAATTAATTACACCTTTACTATCAACTACACATTGGTTGTTGTTGGGTTTTTTGATACCTAATAAATTCGGGCGATGATTTAAAATAGTTGACGGAATTTTATCGACACCATAGACTTGACTCGACCCGAATACTACCGACACTTTTGGATGGCCCAAGTTGGAGATGGATTGGTGGTTTGATTAGTATTGGGCTTCTTAGTTTATTGGTTAGGCCCATTTACCTATTTTCTAGTTGGCCCAATTGTGTGACCTAATCCATTGTTATATATTTATTCAATGTTCTTGAGAAATACTGTGTGGTGCAAAATTGAGAGAGAGTAAAGAGAGGGAGCCGTTCTTGTGAGTTGGTGTCCATTGCTTCTTCTTGTTTTTCCTTCATTCCTTAGTGGCCCTTTTGCATCCATCCAATACTGATTCTTTGTGGGATTCTTTGTGGGTTAGTTGGAAGAGAAACTTGTGGCAACCAAGTGGAGGTAGTGTTAGGGAAAGGTTTGAAGCCGTGTGATGTCGGTTTGTTTTTCTGAGCTCGGAATACTGTTGATTGGAGCCTCAAATTCTCACAGTTGCATTCACGCCTTTTAGAAAGAGCATCTAAATCAAGTTGTAGTTTAGGTAAAGAAACCCTCAACTCAGGGTCGAACCTGATATTTTGGTGACCTTATGCAAATTTCAAATATGGGGTCCCTATGAATATTAATCTCTTGTTTGATAGACATCAAAATCATAATTTTATTGGATTTTAATAAAAAATGGTGAAATGTGTGGTTGAAAAGTTGTAGGTTAAGATTAATGGTTGACTTTGACTTAGAAAATAATTAAATACAATTAAAAAATAATAAAACATAATCAGGAAAATTGGAAGACAAAATATAAGATTTAAACTACAAACATAAAACAAGGAAAAAAAAGAATAATAAGTGGATCGAAAAAATTTCAAACTAGATTAGATAACACAAAGAAATACTAGTTTAATTAAAACATTAATGAAGACAATGACATGAAAAATTGGGAAAAAAAATTGACATATAAAACGAAATGCAAGAACATAGAGATAGTAGCAGCTTCTTGAATAAGTGTAAGACCCATCACAAGAGCATTAGAAACGTAAATCTTGAAGAGAGAAAAGTAACATTTTGTTTCTTGTTAAAAAATGAAAAAAGAAAAATGATGGTTGGGAAAATAAATTGTCGAATTAATTATATATAAAGAAAGTAAGGAACGTGATATATTTATGTGATAGATAAATGAATGTGATAAATTTTATGCCATTTATATGATTTTTTTTAGAGATGTTTGTATTTTCAAATTTTATTAGTTTTCTGTGTTTGCATATGATAATTCTAATTTAAAGAATTTTGCAATTATAATTTTCGTTTTTCTTCAAACACTGAATTAATCTTATAAAATTTGGAGCCCTCATCAAAGTGAAGCCTTGTGCGATCGCTTATGCCGCCTATAGTTAGGGCCAGCCTTGCCTCAACTTCAATTAGTATTTTTTTTTCATGAAAAGCAACATGAAATAAAAAATTTAAGGTTTCACTAATATTCGAATAGCGGTTCTAATTTCAAGTTGACTCTATTTGCCTCTTCCTGAGAGAAAAATGATCAAACATTTTCCAATGAACAATATTTTATTTTTTTAATTTAATTTTTTTTGTTATAGTTAATGCAAAATTTACGCTGAGAAACCCATTGACACGTAGACATACGGATTATGTAATGTTATTGACAGAAGGGAATATGTATACAAAATAGATTTTTAAAGCAGTAAAAATGGCTTATTGTCAATTGAGATTTATTACAGAATTTTTTGGTATAGAAGATAACTTTTCTCCCCTTTTCTTTTCCTCGGAAGTGGTACTATTTATAGAGCTGGACGAGGAGAGGAATGAGGACCCACTTGCCATTGTCAAGGTCCCATCTCCCACACGACAACGCTACTACATGCATCTTGCGCAGCTCGTACTTAAATTAGACCAACTTGTTATTTATTTGAATTTCTAATAGAGCTATTTGGCAGTAGTTGAACCCATGCTATAGTAAGTAGGTTCAGATGAGTTCTGTGGGTTTTAGATGGTTCTATTAACACTATTGGGTTTTGACTATTTGTGGCCATTGATTTGTTGGATGACTTGGATTAATTGAGGTGGGATATTTTCATTTGGCTTGCTATGGAAGCTTTGTGCACGTGAATAATAGAAGCAAGTCTTTTTCTCTCTCCAATTTTTGAAAAAGGTGTGACCTCTCCTTCTTCCATCTCCAACTCTCTGCCCGGTTTGCTTTGCTCAACTAAAATCTCCTAAATCAAGCTATAATTTGTAGAAACTCTTGGGTATATCTTTGGCCTGAAATAGTGGCAAAGGGTGTTGGTTTCTTAGTTGATTTTAGGCTTGATTGTTGGTGGAAACCTTGGTTATTTTGGAAGCATTCTTGGCCGGTTCTTACACTCTCTATGGAAGGTGATTTGCAAAGATTGGGAGGCTGTTCCTGAGCCTAAAGACTCACCATTTTCGGCCAGAAAGGGGAGTAAAATTCCAGTCAATTTTTCCATTTTTATGTTTCTGTCATTTTCGATTTCTGTGATTTCTTTGTGCATTTGTCAATGTTAGTTTTACATTGTGGTTATTGTGATTATGATTGATTTATGCAATATTGAAGCTATGTTAGTAATCTGAAAATATTGACAGTAGAATTACATTGTGATTTCTTGGTTTGAACTATGTTAATGGATATATTTGGTGACTATGTTATGTTTAATTCCCAACAAGTTCTTAACCATGGTCTTATCCCATAAGCTTGGCTTCATCGTCATGAGCTCACAATACTTGTTTGTCCTCACTCCTCAGCCTCATCAGAATGCACTTGTCCTCATCCTCAACGACGGGGACAATTTTATTGACTTGGCCTCATCGGCTTATACTAGGACCGGGGGACATTTTTATTCGATTGGCCTCTTCCTTGGCTCTAACACTGTCATATTGCAAGCCCCTTTTTTTATTAGGCCTCCAAGTAACTTGTAGTCATCCTTCATCTTTTCTTTAAATTGAGTTCTCATCTCCTATTTGTAAGTGGAGAGGGACTCCAACAATATTTGTCTAGATGTAGATTTGGGCTTGTTACTTAGGCTTCCAGCAATGTAGTCGGAACATTGAACAAGTTCTAGTTGTGAATCAAGATTTTTATGGGGGAAAATTGTAGTCCATGTACCAAACATTTCATTTAGTAGCAAACTTGAACGTTTTATTTGTACAGTGCCAAACTTTTTTAAGAATTAGGACTTGGAGTCCAAATGGATGAAACAATCCAAATTTACAAAGGGCAAAATGACAAGTTTACAACTTTAATATAAAATACAATTATAATAATTAAATAAAAAGGAAATAGAAAAAAGAAAAATAAGGGTGGTCTCCTTCTTTCCCACCCCTTGAAAATCATCCACCGACACCTAACGTCGACATAATCGTCGATACCAATGCCTTCTTGCTTTGCTTTTGAACTTCCATTTTCACCTCATCTTCTTGTGCTATTGTCACCCTTTCAACTTGCCCATTCACGTCAGCCAATCAAAGTGCCAACAATCACCCTTTTCGTCGACGGCCTAATATAACTCCCTTCCTCCATTGCCAACACCCAGTCAACCAAGATCAATCTCCCTAAATTATATGCCATTTTAATTCATGTTTACCTTAGTTAGATTATTGGGCCATACAATTCCTTCTTTGTTCTGGGACATGAACGTGGTGCATTTTTATATTGAATTGAAAATGTATTAGCTTCTACTCTCGTCCGGATAATTTTTACTATATCGATCCAATTCTTGATACTTACCTTGTAAATCAACTAATTTCGTGATCGTTATTTGTTTTTCCTTTATCCCGCTAATCAATTAATGAACAAATACGAGTAACAATAAAATAGAGAAAAATAACTATCATTTTTATTATTTATTTTGTTTACACATCATTTGACAAATCTTACTAAATTGCGTTACAATTTTAAAGAATAATGGAAATAGATAAGTGAATCATTGTATAGAATAGAATAATGCAGGGACAGATCTGGCACGGTCCAGCCCCCAGTCCATTGAATTTTTTTAGTAGAATTTTTTTTTTTAAGTAACAAAAAAATTTCTTGTGTAAATTTTTTTTTTTTTTTTTTTAACGTATTAGCCCGACCTGTAATTCCTGAATCCGTTCATGAAATAATGCATCACGTTACATGACATGTTCCATATATCTTTGTAGGTAATCATGACAAATAAAGCACCTTCTTCACGGTTAAATTTATTTTTGAGGTCAAACTTCACTTGAAAAAAATTGAAGCTATGGAAAAAACCAGAAAAAAAATATATAGAAATTTCAAATTAATCGCAAAGTGAATTATGAAATCCTAAATTTGTATAATTTCCATTTTATGATGAATAAATACTCCACATGCTTGTTTGTTTAATTAAAAAAAAAAACTAAATGGATAAAATAAACATAGGTTTTTATTCAAATACATTGAATAAAAAAATAAACCATCCATTCATAACTTTTATTACCAGTCATATTTTTTTATCGCCTTTCCTTTCAAACCATGAAAATAGATGCCATCACTCCTCGCTAGCCAAAAGCAAGAAGCACCAGTACAGTCGTCTGACCATTTTGAATGAAAAACATTAAAAGCTCGATTCTTCGAACCCCACCAAAGATGGCAGAAAAATAATGTATAACCGATATACCTTTCACAAAATTTCCAATGGAACCGCTGGTTTAAAGTAAGTGTGTGATGTCCAAGATCATCATCTCCAGACGCACAATGTAACTTTAGTACAGATCCAGACGGAAGTTGATTCAATACATATATATTATATTTTTGAGTAACAAAACAAGGAGTAACTATATGGGGAAGACAACAGGCGAATACGATGAGAAATAGCATGAGATTTTTCATCATAGTACCGATCAATTAACTTGTTGTAAAATTATATATTCATTGATTCAAGAGTTGAGAACGCCATTTATAGTTGCAATTCTTTATGCAAGTGTAGATATTTGTAGCGTGTTTGGTGTGAATTAAAATCAGATTTTTAGAAGATTGTGTTAGAAGTTTTTGAAATGTGTGGTTGAAAAGATGTGGGACCCATAAAAAATGCAGTTGATATTGATTGTTTGACTTTGACTTATATTAAAATCAAATTTTAATATGACCCAAACAGGCTGGCTTCAACATATTACATAATTATAGCATTAATTGATAGCATAATTAGTAATAAAGAGATAAATCAGCAACAAAGTTGCAATAATAAAGTTATAAATAAGTAATAAAGTTGTTAATTAATAAAGTCAAATAAATTAGTTATAAAGCTGTAAATTAATAAGGTTATATAAATTAATAATAAATCTAAAAGTTAATAAAGATATAAATTATTAATAATGTTGTAAATTAATAAGGTTATATAAATTAGTAGTAAAGCTGTAAATTAATAAGGTTTTTAAAATTAGTAATATAGATATAAATTAGTAAGGTTGGAAATTAGCAATAAAGTTTTAAATTAATAAGGCTATAAATTAGCAATAACGCTATAAATTAAATAAGGTTATTTAAATTAGAAATTGTCTTTATATGATTTCCAACAAAATCATAAAAAAAGTAGATTTGAAAGAATCCATCGGAATAATTTAAATGCAATAAATTTGAAGAAGGAAAAAAGGAGAGTCAAAATTTCATACCCAAGTTTTTTGAAAGAAACTCTAGATGGCTCATGCTGCCAACTCATACACTTCATGCTTAAAAGGCTCTATTCAATTGATGTGAACCCACGTAGAGTAGGACAAAACCCACAATGGAATTGAAATTGAACCCAAGAAAGCCAAAGAACCAAAGTTTTGGATTTGATTCAAAAATAACGAATCAAAATAATCAATAAAACGTAAACGAATGTTGACCCTTTTGATTGAGTATTTGAGAATCTCACCAGGATGATTTGAATGACACAAGAATGATCTTGATAAGTTCGTGATTTGTCCAATGAAGAACAAGAATTCGAAAGCTAATAGCCTCTCAATAATCTCAATAATAATGTGTGTGTTACAATGAAAATAATGAAATCTATTTATACTAAGCTTTAATTATGGTACTTAAAACTAATTCTGTTTGGTTTGGATTTTCCAATTCTACAGTAAATCAATTCTCATTTTTCAACCACACATTCTTCAATAAAATAATATTTTACATCACATCAATACTTTTTTCTTCTTTTTCAACCACACATTTCACATCATATCACTATTCAAAATAAATTCTTCCTCCAAAAAATCTAAACCAAACAAGCTCCAAAATAGAATATTAGAAGAAGAAATGAAACCAAAACAAAGGTGCAGTTTCATGAAAGTAACTAATGACACAACTATTGGCTACGAGAAGTACGTACTTTGAATGACTCCGTTTACTCTATAGCTAATTTTCATTCGCTTAATTAATTTTTTATTAGAATAATTAGCAAAAAATAAATATAACTTCAATAAATCACAGTCGTTTCCAAATAATTATTAGAGTCTGTTTGGTAGAGATTAAAATCGGATTAAAATTGACCGTTTTTGTTGACTTTTATTAGATGGGTGGACCCAATAACGACCATATTTTCAATTTTAATTGAATTTTAATTATTACTTAATAAAATATTGTACATACAACTTCAATAAATATGTGTGTATATAATACTTTATCTATATAAATATGAAATCAGCTAAAAGAATGTAAGGGGATGTAGCTCAAATGGTAGAGCGCTCGCTTTGCATGCGAGAGGCACGGGGTTCGATCCCCCGCATCTCCATGTGGTATATGTTTTTCGTTACTTATTCTCCCTACGGCCCTACCTCTTTATTTCTACTATTTTTTGTGGCGATTTCTTTTGACTTTTATGTAGATCTGGTTTAATATATTTGGTTTGGCTCGACGAATGTAGCACAAATGCTCAATCGAAACTGGAATCACGTGGTGGAATTTCTGAAGTTGCTCAAGTCTGCTTCTAGGGATTTTATTCCTGAGGATTCATAGGAATTCATTTGTTGAGTTGAAGCTAATATAGGAGGTAACATCATTTCTCCATATATTTAATTATTGATTTTTTTTTTTTAGACTGCTGTAGGCAGGAATTTATTGTATCATTCCCCGTCAAGTGATGTAGATTTAGGATTTAGGAAGAGTATCAAGGAATATCAATGGTCACCAGTTCGAGTCTCCTCAAGCCACTAAGGTAAGTATCCGATTGTAAAATTCAGGGTGTCGTGGGATTAGTCGAGGTGCACGCAAGCTGGTCGGACATCGGACATCCACGGTTATTTTAAAAAAAAAAAATGGTTGAATGACAAAGGTAGAATGTATATCCCTGCAGTCAAGTTCCTGAGCGGAGGAAAATTGGGATTGCATTATGTACGAGAAGCATTTTCCATTTTTGGGTTGTGCTACATGCACACAGCAATTTACATAATAGTTTACCAATGATTTGTGACGGATCAAAATCTCATCAATCAAATAACTTCTTTACTTACATTTTGACACCTTTCACTACGTAAGAAATAGTTCTACACAATAATCATTTTCCATTTTGTAATAACAGAGGCCACTGATGAAATTTGACAAGCTGCATCAATTGGCTTGATAATATAATTAAGAAAATGAGTGAATTCCTTTATTTTGGCCATCTAGGTCCCTAGCAAGTTTTGTCGAAACTCTTGGTCTGTATACTAAATCTGGTGCCATTAAATTCGTTTTCACATGATTGGTATAAGAGATAACAGGTCCATGTAGCCTTTTTTTGTAACTCAATCCGCTGAAGTTTGTCAAGTATCTCAAACATTGTGAAAATCCACCTATATGGTGATGTCACGCAGCGCTATAAGAACTTTAAAAGCTGCTACAAATTGCACTTGTAACTAGAAAAGTGACATTGTTTTGTGCCTATGCTGTAAGCCTGTAACTGGCATTACTTTTATTACCTTTTTCCTTGCAAAACTCTGTGATTTTAATGATATAACTCATTACATTCTCAATACAAACTAGATGATTTTTTTAGCTGTAATCTAGAATTTCCAAATTACAAAGTGAATGATTTTATCTTGATGGATGTTCCATTCAAGCGATCTTTTTATGAATTATTGTTTTTTTCTTTTTTTGGGTTAGTAGAATGTTGAAATTATAAGAGGTGGACACTAGTAGTAAAGGGGAAACATCAGGAAAGTTTTGTTGTAAATTATATTTGATACTCAATGGAAGAATCTCCACAGCTTAAAAATGTCCTTTTACACCTCATGATCGATAAAAAAAAATGTATATATTTTATAGAGGGGCATTCCTCCCATGAAAAGAGTTGTGAGGTCGTGGCTTTCCAACTGGGGAACAGGCATTGTGCATAAACGTTGGCTTGTAGCTCCTTTTTTTCCACAGCATTTGCAATGGGGTGCAAACTAGTTGATTATTGTCATAGACTTTTTGGCGGGACAAGTCTATATGGTGTTTCGTTGCCGCCAGTTTGTGACAATAGTGACAAGCAATATTGCGTACATTCTATACTGTAAAAGTTGGGAGTTTGATATGTATATCATGTATAAACTATTTCTAGCTTACCTCATGAAATGGTTTGATTGGGGGAGCCAGATGCCTGTAACAAATACAAGCGACAGCATGGTGTTCCATCATCTGGGTGAGTTTGAATTGATCTTGGCAAATTGAGTAACTTGTTGAACAAATTTAGTGGATCTTGCAACAGGCCAAAATGGGCATCTGGATCACCAATCTGAGAAAGCTTCACTCCGGAAAACCCTAGAGATGGCAGTAACTGATCAGGCCAATCACTGTAGAATTGAAAGGTGGAGCTGGATAGTGTGGTTGCTTGCTTGTTCATGAAGTCTGCTAAGAGCACCGTGTGGGTAAGATTGCATTTGTCTGCAATACATTTTAGCACCTTCATGGCATCAGTTTGTGTGAGATAATAGAGGATGCCCTCTAAAACCCACACTGTATTCTCCTTTGGCTGAAATTCTGACATTTGAAGCTTTTCAAGCCAGTCATCTTCTGTCAGGTCGGCTGCTACTCTTCTCACTGATTTTGCGGTCATGATTGGATGTTGATGTTCATCTTTTGAATTTGCAGCTGCCTCCAGAATATTGGTTTTCACTTGCAAAACTTCTGCATAGTCGACCTCAAAAACACTGCTTTCTTTCAAGCAGCTTAGGCGATACGGTCTTGTATCCATTCCTGCAGGTAAGTAGATAGTTTTGGCTCAGATTTCGCTTTGTCATTGAAACATATGCATTTGGAGCTGTACAACATATTTATTTGTTAAAAAGAATAATAAATTGCTTCAGTATTGTAATGGCAAATGTTTATAAATGTCAGAGCTTTTTGTTAGTGTTTGTAGATTGAATTGTCTAATATGCAGAACACTTGCCATTTCAAGACATTGGTTGACAGGAGCTACAAGTAGTTCAACGGGGTCAGATAGGAAGAATCTGCTGGTATATATGTCATACCTCTAGAAAGCTAAATACAAGGCTGGCAGAGGAGAGGAAGTATTTTGTCATTCCCTCATTGAAGATTGAACTATCTAGAAAGTAAAACTATAGTAGCATGTATGGAAAGAGCTTAAAGGTGGGAATATGTAAAATGAATAAGCATTATAGAAGAAATGTTTTTCCATTATAAGGAGCTATAGTAGTAGGTCAAATATATCACCGTTTAGAAATTCTTAGTCTTTTTTCTTGTTGGGAATTTCCATTGATCATAAAACTTATTTGAATAAAATATCTCTGTCAATGAATTTGGAGGATAGGAATATTTGGGCCTCGAAGCACAGAATATTTGGAAGATTCTTCTTTCTTTTCTATATCTCTGGAGTGGATAGTCCTCTCCAGTTCTCACTGCCTAGCTTTTTGCCAATTTTACTCTGAACTTAAAAATTTTGTGTACTTGTGTACAGGGTTCTTCCCCCCTTTTGTTCATTAATCCTCAATCAACTAAAAATTTATGTTCTATTGTACATACCTTAGAATAACAAGTTGCTTTTGGTTGCAGACTACGACCTAAAAGGTTTAATGAATCAAATTGCCTACTGTGTTTAATTGCATGTTCTAAGCCTATTCCTACATGTAGAACATCTTCTCATATCCCCTGTTCCTTTTTCAATTCTTAAACTTCAGAATTCAAATTATACAAATAAAATGCAAATATCTTCCGCGCAATATGTTCGGATACAAAATCTTAACAACATGATAAAATGCCCCAAATCTTTGATTATGAAAATATATGCAACTTAGGAGTCATGAGTTCTTTTTACTTGTTATTTTGTTATATTGAACTTGTCGTGGGAAACCATAAAATGGATGAGCCATGTATTGAGAAAGTAGAAAATTGTTTCTTATTGGCCAAAAAGAGAACCAAGCACTCATGTTTGACGCTCTATTATGGCATGTTTGTTATGCAAATTATTGAAGCCGAATTGGACAGCAGTGGACAGAATTAAAGAAAAACTACGTTTAAAATCTTGTTTGTTTATCATACAGGTTTGGCCATTTACGTTCAAATAATTGTAGCAGATGATACTATGAAAATAACTTGTGCAAAAGGAAATATTAAATATCTTATTTGTCTAGAGTGAAATGTTATGAGCATTGACACTCACCTGCACCTAAGAGGACAACTTGTGATGCTCCACCACCGAAGGAACTGAGAGCTGCTTCAAGCTTCGAATCAAACCAAAGGGTTCGAACAGCGACAATCACTCCCGAAATTTCTCTGGCATTGTTAAGCCTGTCTTTCTTAATCTTTTCATAAATGCTTCTCATGTAAGTCTCTCCAGCAAATAGCTCAGCCAGTGGATCATGGATTGCGTGCTTCCACAATGCCCGTCCAGCTGCTATCTGGCATGCTGATCGCCTTGAGGAATCCCATTCGCTTTCAATAGCTGCATGAAGTTCTCGAATGGCATCACTACTCAACAAATCAGGTAATTTTAGTTCTGTCCATGGTTGCGTTTCTTCAGGAATGCCATTTTCTTGATTTGACATATTTCTTCTCGAAATTAAGTGATTAGTTGAAGAAAAGAAGTGAAGAGATAAACCCTTCATGCAATATATATTTGTGAATATATAAAGGTCCAGGCCATGCCATACCAGGCCAGGGATTGTTTGAAGGGATAAGAAAAGAGAGCCACACAGAAAACCAACGTTTGAGAAAGCATCTCAAATTCGTATATCCCACCTGCTTTGTTTCAGAGGAAGAGAAAGGTAAAGAGAGAGTCCACGACTTCTACCAGTACCACCAATTCATATATCCCCTGTTTTGAGAAGTCCTTTTCTCTCTATAGGTTGATAAAGTAGCTCAAAATGGCTCCACCAAATGGTGACTTCTTGTCAAATCATATGATACTTGCCTCTCACGTATTTGGGACGTTTCTACTCTGTTCAACACCAAGTATTGCTTGGCCTTTCACATGGCCGAGACAACTCCCTCGTGGGATGGGGGTTGGATACCTACTACTCTCAATGGCTGAGAAGAAAACAAGTCATTCATAGGAGAAATTTTGATACTTTTTCCAGTACCAGTTCATGTGGACCTTAGTTTTGCAAACTGGCTCAGCCAGGAAATCGGACCGAACCCGAATTTTTGGGTATTTAGTAAATGAAATCATCGGGTCCAAATTTAATTATGGAACCATTCAGGTTCGGTTCTATTCTCAGGTTTCATACAATAATTAATTTTTTTTCATATTACAACAACGCTACACTAATTCGAGACATGTTCAATCTTAACTAGGGCTGTCTGTGAGCCGATTCGGTTCGGTTCGGTTCCAAAATTTTCGGGTATTTAATAAATGGACCCGTCGGGTCCAAATATAATTATGGAACCGTTCGAGTTCGGTTCGGTTCGATTCGGTTCCGTACCATAATTAAATTTTTTAATATTTACAGCAACACTATATAAATATAACTAATGACATTTCATTCGTAACTTTTACAAATTAACGTGGTTCAATTCAAAAATATATAAATAACTAGCTGTCGAATAACATTAATTCAATGCATACAAATACAAAAAAGTAGATATTAAATCTATGTTTTTGCGGGTTTTTATTGGGCTAATTGGGCTGGGGCTTTTTTGTTAGTACCACATAATATTTTGGGGTACTTACAAAAATACCCTTAAAATTAGGGATGTTTTGAAAAATCATGTGAAAGGTTTTTAGGAAATAAAAAATACTGTGTAAAATGAAAAAGTCACAATGTCACTTTTTTTTTTTTATAAAAATTGTCACTTTTTCAAATTCAAAAAAAGTGACAAAACTAAAAAAAAAGTGATACAAACTCAAAAAAGTGACACAAACTAAAAAAAAGTGACAATGTTTTAAAAAAACATATGAAAAATTTTTAGAAAGTAAAAAATAATGTGTAAAATGAAAAAGTGACACAATATCACTTTTTTTATAAAAACTGTCACCTTTTTACTTTTTTGAAAAAAAGTGACACAAACTAAAAAAAAAAGACAACTAAAAAAGTGATAAATACCAAAGTAGCACCATCCATTTGGGCAGCACCAGTAATTATGTTCTTAAAATAATCTTCACGTTTAGGCTAATCCACATGCTGATTATGTTAGGAAAATATAAAAGTGACACAAAACACTAAAAAAGTGACAAAAACTCAAACAAAGTGACAAACACCAAAATAACACCATCCATTTGTGCGGCACCAGTAATCATGTTTCGGGACAATCCACATGATGATTATATTTGGCAAAAAAATATAACATATTATGTCACGTTTTTATCTTCTTAAAAAAGTGACAAATATTAAAAAAGTGAAAAAAACTTAAAATGTGACAACAAATTTAAATAAAGTGACAAAATCTAAAAAAAAATGTCACTTTTAAAAGTTTATTGTCACTTTTTTATTAACAATTGACATACAATGTCCAATAACTACTTGCATAAAATTGATTCAATGCAAACACAATCATAAAAACATAAATCATCTTTACTGATGAGGAAATTTTTTCTTGACACCACAGTGAAATAACATATAATCAATAGATTTGTTTAAGCTATCTTATAATTTGTCTTTCAAAATCCAAATTAAAGTCTTTAAGTTTTTCTTCACGGATTATAACCCGTCTCTTTCTATAAATCAAGAAAATCCCATATATATATATATATATATCAATTTTGGTGAGATAACAAAATATTTTTTTGTTTTTTTTTTTAATTATTATTTTTTAAAAACGTAAGGGATGTATTTTAATTTTTTTATTGTATTCATTTTAATTTTTATTGTATGTTTATGTTAAGTTAAAAAATTGTTAGCTCGAGAAGAGGAAGGAAGGAAAAACCTCTGCGCGCGGAGGCTTCAAATTTTTTTTTTTTTTTTTTAATAACATACTTACATAAAATTTAAAATTTCTTCCGCGTGCCTTTTTTATTTCTTATTTTTTATAATTATTCTATTTAGTTACGTTTCACACAAACTATAAATACAATTTCACTTATTAATAATTTAATTTAAAAAC
>CAIGRF010292333.1:10710-31145 GCA_903798235.1 Fraxinus ornus | reverse complement strand
CTTATTTACTTTTTTTTTTTTAATTTATTTTTCCCTTTTTGGTATAATGGTATTCACTTGGCACTTGGCGAGTTGGTGTATGTAATTGTGTTTGTAGGCTGTTCTGATTAGATTAATCTTGACGATGATTGACATTTATGAAGGATTCTGAGCAATATTATTGCTTGTTGGGTTCTTGGAATGTTGCCAGATTATTTAGTTACTGCATGTATATGTTAGAACTGATGGATTTGGGAGGAGAAAAAGTTCGAGATTTAGGATGTAAAATTCGGGAGATTCTTTTCCCATACTGAATCGCCGACTCTTCAAATAACATCCCATTTTGTTGCGATTCTTGAAATTTTCTGATGCCCTTAACTATCTCCGACTATTCTCTGACCTTATTGGTTTTAGCTTGCGTTAGGTTAATTGGGATATGAATTGTCTGCATATGAGTTTGGTGTTAGTAACTAATATTTTGGAAGGTGTCTACGTGTGGCAGCTAAAATACTTCCAGTGGTGAAGAATCAACATCTTTTGCTATGTACGCTCTTGATTGGCAACTCTCTAGCGATGGAGGTTTGCAGAACATCCTTAACTTGATAACATTTGTATCTTATGTTAATGTATGATGATCTAAACAGTGTGACATGGTTATGGTTTTACCTGTAGTCTCTTCCCATATTCTTGGACAAGCTCGTGCCTCCATGGGCAGCAATCCTATTATCAGTCACACTCATCCTCATGTTTGGGGAGGTGCTTCATCCTTAACTAAACTATACATGATGGTTTTAATCTTGCTTATTCTAGTTCTTTAATTGGTTAAATCATTACGTTTACAGATATTGCCTCAAGCAATCTGTACTCGGTATGGATTAACTGTTGGAGCAACCGTAGCACCATTTGTCCAGCTTCTTCTTTGGGCATTTTTCCCTATTGCTTATCCAATTAGTAAGGTACATCTGATGTGCATGCGATGTTACTTTTATTGCCTCAGCTGGACAAATTTCTCTCTCTGTTAAAAGTTTTGTTAGTCAGTTATTTGCTCTGCTAGGACATTGACAGAAAGTTGAAGAAAACAGGACGAGATTATATTTTATTTTAATCTGTTTATGAAATATCTAGAGGCGAGCAATACTGCATAAGAAAGAAAAAACTTCTAATCTTTGCCTCTTGTCATGATTAAGTTCTAAAGCTTTTAGGATGTTTTCGTTTTAGGTTCTGGATTGGATGCTGGGTAAGGGGCATGCTGCCCTTCTGCGTAGAGCTGAGCTGAAAACATTTGTGGATTTTCATGGTAATGAGGTACACTATCGAGTCATGGAATTCTTCATTTTCTCCCTGTCCTCACAACTTACCAATTTATTTGCCGAAATTATAATCGAATTGCTTTTCGCAAAATAATCGTATCTACAGAAGAACATTTGTACCGTCACTCTTCTTTCATGTTTAACATGGCATAATCTTATTTTGTCAATAGGCTGGGAAGGGTGGGGATTTGACGCATGATGAGACAACAATAATTGCTGGGGCTCTGGAAATGACTGAGAAGACTGCTAAAGATGCCATGACCCCTATATTGAAGGCATTTTCCATTGATCTAGATGGAACCCTTAATTTGTGCGTCTATCACTTGCTGTTGAATCTAGTCATTATGTTCTATATATGTCATTTGTATACATAATCCATGTATGATCTTTGCACAGGGAAACACTGAATGCTATAATGACAATGGGCCATAGTAGAGTTCCAGTTTATTATAAAAATCCAAATAACATTATTGGAATTATACTGGTAATTTATTTTCATCCTATGCACAATCACGATATTGGCATTCTCGGTATCCCTTGTTATTAATTGTGCATATCTGTCTTCAAAAGTTACCTTTTTCTATTTCGCTTTCAAATGCACTCAGAAACTAATGAGTGCACTGTCCTACTATCCAATTCCAGTTTAAACCTATTATTTATCTCTATTTTGTGCAGGTTAAAAATCTCTTAGCTGTTGACCCTGAGCATTCAGTTCCTCTGAGGAAAATGTTAATAAGAAAAATACCCTGGTAAGGATACACTTGATTTTCTGCTCCCACTATTTTAAATAAATAGCACTGCGAAGAATTTTATTTCCAAATATGGCAGATTGTTAGTAATTTTATGATGCTGCTATTATGTACTTGGATAAAGCATCTTCTTCAAAAAGTTATTGTATTTTGGATCTTTATCGACTATACTCAGTAGGAGTAGTTGGGTTATGTTCATCCTCCCTCCCCTCCCTGTAGTAGCTAATTCTTTTGCCTTGCTTATATAATTTTCAGGGTTCCAGAAAACATTCCACTTTATGATATTCTGAATGAATTTCAGAAGGGTCACAGTCACATTGCTGCAGTATATAAGGATCTGAATGAAACAAAAGAGATGATGCAGAAAACCAAAGAAGGTTTAAACATTGAGAACAATATAGTCATGACTAATGGCTTTACGTTTTTTTTCCTCCTCTTTAACTCTCTGTTCTTTCTTTATTTCTTTATTTTGGATTTCTGTCTCTCTGTTATTTCTGTCTCTCTGTTCTTCTTCAGTTCTTTGTATCATATTTATCAATGTGATTAATTTACTGCTTATATATCTTGTTCTTTCTAACTGTCCACTGCATTGATCCGTGCATGAGTATATTAAATGCGAATTTAGTTTTGTTTTCTTTCATTTTTTCATCCATACCTCAGTTCTACATTTATGTAATATATTAGTGACATTTCGAACTAAATGTCATTTATTTATAATGGGCTACCTGTCTTCCCTTTCTTAGTCTGATTTCTTGATACCTACATAAATAGGTAAAACTTCTGCTTTGTGTTTATTGGAACATGATAAGGTGGGTCCTATTTGCAGACATTGACAACCTTGCGATAAAATCCATCTCACCTGATGCTGACACAACCTTAAGTAAGGCTAATGTAGACCAAGTGACAAAGAAAAGTCCTTCATCTACTCCTGCTTTCAAAAAAAGACACAGAGGCTGCTCATATTGCATTTTAGATTTAGAGAATTCTCCAATTCCTGAACACCCACCCAATCAAGAAGTTGTTGGTGTAATTACTATGGAGGATGTTATTGAGGAGCTTCTTCAGGTACACGAATTTGGCTCAACCAATCAATATTAAGCAGCTGTTCCTTCCCCTCCTGGCCCTCCTCCCATTTTTTTTCTATAGTTAGTGCATTTTATGATTGATAATCACGCGGTTTTTTTTTTTTTTATGTACTAGCTGTTACTATCTCTGAGGCCATTACAGGGTGGTCCTGCTTCATTTTTAAAATATTGCAAACTACCAGTTTCCAAGTGCTGGTAGTTTTATTATTCTTGCCCCTTTAACTGTTAATGCTGTTCTGTAGTTCTGAATATCAAGCTATTTCATAATTTTCCTTTGTTGCTTACTTTTTCTGTTCTTGCATATTATTCATTTTTCAGGAGGAGATACTGGATGAAACGGATGAATATGTCAACATACATAACAGGTAAAAATTAGTCCTTTTTTCCTTTAAAATTTACGACTTCCATGGATATACAAATCCCTAAAAAGTAAAGTCGACAGCAATACGTTTATTTTTTTTAACCCATTGCAAAGAATTCTCTGCTCTCTGGAAAATGCTAAAACTTGCACATTCTCCTTCAAGTTAATTGACAAATGTGGAAATGATATGCTATACATGGATGTAAAACCTATAAAATTTGAAAAGTAGAAGGAAGAGTATCACCGAATGTTTCTCTGGTGCAGGATAAAGATAAACATGAACACTTCTCAAGAAAAGGCTCTCGAGTCAAACTCCATACAATATTCTTCTATACATACTCCCTTGGCAGATTCGGGTCTTGCCCTTGTTCAGCCAGTTACCACGACTACCGGACAATAGCCACTTATACGGTTTCCAAAGGGAGCTTGTGAGGAGGCTGTATAGTGTTTTTGGCAAGCAGTAGCTTGGAATGGTCATCAAGAGAAGATTTAGGTTTAATTACTTTATGACGGCCATGAGAGATGTACTATGTTCTTGTTTGAAACTGGATTTGCTAGCCGTTGGTCAAATAGATATATAAATTGTGACTGCTGCTGTGAGAAGTAAGGTGACTTGTATACATTTTGGAGAAACAGAGGAGTGTCGCCTGTCGATGTCAATATTCATCCATAAAATGGAGCCAAACATGCTAATCCCCAACCTTTAGTGTGTTTGACAATCTCGTCCTCAACTTTCAAATTCGGACTTCTTAATTTCGAACCTTTAGCTCCATTGGCTAATTAGTCTTTAGAAATTCTGTCAAATATGGCATCGAACCGTTAGGTGACGCACATGCATTATATTATGAGGGGAGGTATAAATTTAAAAAAAAAAAAAAAGAAAAAAAAAAGGGAAAGACGTCACCTTCTTTACCCGGTATCCACTCCTGCCTCTCCACCATTGTAGTCGTCACTGACTCACTTTGAATCTGTGATAGATAGCATTATAGCAATATATGAGAAAAATGACTTTAATGTTATGTGACAATTTCTGTCCAAAAACTCTATTAAGTGCTTGTTTGGTCCAATTAAAAATTCAATTAAAATTGAAAATATGGTCGTTATTGGGTTTCACTCGTCTAATAAAAGTCAACAATAAAGGTTAATTTTTCAATTTTAATCCGATTTTAATCTCTACCGAACACATCCTAAGAGTGAGTAAAAAGACTTATTTATCGATTTTTTTTAATAGGCAAAAAAACAACAATAAATACAATATTGTGACTAAATATTTGTTCATCATTTACAAGAATGATAACAAAACTTTTGGACGAAAATAGTCATTTCTTGAGCTAAGGACATAAATGGAGAAATGAGTAAAGATTAAGAACTTTTAGTACAATTAAAATTAAAGCATAGTGTATTTATGGAAAAAATGTATTGTTAATATAACTACTGTGCGAATAAGGAAAGCAACTGGAGTTTATTTTCTAACAATTCAATTTGTCTATTTATCCTTAAAATAATATATTACGCGAATGGTATGTAAATTGACAGTCACAAAGAAACTGTTCACTCAAAATCTAAGTATTATAAATTTAAAATTAAGCTCCTGTTTGGTAGCCGCGTTTTCGAAAAAAATATTATTTTAAATAATGATTTTTTTTTTTTTTTGGGAAAATGTGATTAAAAAGTATTCTTTTCAACCTATTTATAAAGGGTGACTTTCCTTATTTTCGTATCCCAAGTATATAGTTATTAGTCTTTATTGAGAATATTTTTATTTTGTTCATTTACTAATATACCTTTATTTAATTTGCCTAGTTATAATTTACTACTAGTAGTTGTTAATAATTTTTTTTTTTTTTTTATAACCGTGGATATCCGGCCAGCTTGCGCGCACATCAACTAATTCTACGAAGCCCTGAAGTTTACGGTCGTGTACTCACCTCAGTGGTTCTGAGGAGACTCGAACTGGTGACCATTGGGGAGCAAATATAAAACCTGACCAATTGAGTAACCCCTCAGGATTAGTTGTTAATAGGGGTGGGCATGTGTTGAGTTGGTTCAGTTTTTGTTTCAATCCAAACCCAACTCAATATGATCGGTTTGATCAAAATTTAACACAACACAACCCTGTAAATGTTGAAACTCAACATAACCTAACCCAACTCAATCAAGTATCGGTTGGGTTGGGTTGGTCGGTTTGTGACGACTTGTCAACAAAAAATAAAGAGGTTCGTTAATCAACCCAATCAATATTGATTATACGTTAATTTATACTTGGAAAACAAATATTTTTGAACAAAAGTATTCTTACTTCTTAGTTATTTNAGTAACTTTTTATTTTCCTAACAATATTATCATAAATATTGTTAGGCATTCATAAAAAATAGTAACAAATTGAAGCATGCTATATAAAGTCAACGTAGAAAAAGAAAGTGTAAATTAACAAACAAGAAGTAAGATTCTTTTTACTTTTTAGACACTTTATTTCTTTTTTTTTTCTTTTTAAAGAGGCAAGTCGAGTTGGGCGGGTTTATTCGATTTTTCACGAGTTAACCCATAACCCGACCCGACCTGCGTACACAACTAAGCCACCCAACCTATGTAAAAAAAAAAAAACCAACCCAACCCGACCCGGACCACCCGGTTGGGTTGGTTCAGTTTGGACGGGTTTTATCGGATTTTGCCCCACCCCTAACTGTTAATAAATTTTTTGGCAAAAATTATTTTTTCAATGACATTAAATAAGACTTCTTAATTAGTGTAAAAAACAAAACCAGCATATATAAATAAGATGATGGAGTATGAAAATTTTTAGGTTTATGTGTAAAATATTTTATTGTGTGAATATAGTTGAAAATGAGTACACGAGAAAAAACAGTTTTAAAATAACGGAGACAAGCAGAGGCAAGTATGCACGTGCCAAAAATTTTAAAGTTTTCTGAAGGAAAGCCAAAATAATATTGATTACCCAAACAATTAAGGATTAAATCGTGTGTACAAAATTCTTTTTGCTATAAGTTTTACATCAACTCACATGTGTGTGGGTCCACAGAATAAAAAATGAAAAAAAAAAAAACTCATCCCCTTACATTGTGTGTATCCGATACCATTATGTAAAATCGAACTTATGTACATGAGCAAGCTCTAAAAATTAATAAACACAAAAGAAAAAAATATATATATATAAATAATGCCATCTGTGTCTCTCATTTTGTCTCGTGTTATTGTCGAATCCAATGACTCCAAAATATTCGTCTTAGAATGTGAAAAATCTAACCTTTATATGCTCTGTAACGCCACATCCATTTTTAGCCCATATTTGATTGTATTAAAATCGAATTTTTTTATAAATTACGATGAGTTGATGAAATGTATAGCCCACCAAACAGTGGCTCAATAAAGTTTAAACGAAGTAGATGACAAATCTATGTTCTATTTACCAAAAAATCCTCTGTTAAAGATCATCTTTCAACTTATTACTGCATGGTTCTTGGAGATTTCACATATTTTCGAGGGTAATCTTGATTCAACAATCTCTCTTAATCTGAATAAATCAGAAGATGATTTCACCAAATTAAGTTATTTCACAGTTCTTCGATTCTACTTCTGGATCTTCCGTAACTTCTAATCTTTACCGTTAAAACTTCACTCTCGATTAATTATTATCTAGAATATTTGTTACTCCTATTTTTCTGTTGTGTCTTTTACTTCTCTTTTTTCTTTTTCACTGCTCATAGATTTTTCCAGCTGGATTTCTGCTGAACTTCATATCTTGGAAAGTCTATATTTTGGATGATTTGAAGGTATAGAGAAATGGCTATAACAAGATTTGGCCCTCAAGTAAAACGCTCATACCAGTCATGTGGGTTCCGCATAAAGATGACAGCAACCGTAATATTGGGCTTGTGTTTTGTATTTGTTTGGTCTGTCTTTTCAAAATTTTCTGTTACTTCTCAAAGGGAAAGCTTTGATGTTATTGCTGAACCAGTATCTGCAGCCAGTGGGAAGGTGAGTGATTTTCAAATTCATTTTGGAAAGGAAGATCCAAAGAAAGGTTTGGATGATAAAGACAAGAAGATTAATGGGTCCTTGCCAATTAAGCCTAAAGAAGAGCAGAAAAAGGAGCAAAAAGAAGATAAGGGGAAAAGTGGTGGTGGGAATTTAAAGTTGCCGGAAGGGGATGAGGAAAATCAAGAAAACAAGGGGGGATCGGAGGTTGGGGAGGTAATTACAGAAAAGGGGGAAGAGGAAGAGAATAGTGGTGAAGATTTGGATGGGAAGGAGATTGCAAATGAGGAGGTAGAAAGAGAATTTGATTTAACTAATAGTGAAGACTTGGATCAAGAAGGTGTTGATGATGAAAATAAGGTTTCGAGAAGCAGAAAGAAGAAAAAGAAATTGGGTCCTTTATTTGATCCAAAAGCACATTATACCTGGAAATTATGTAACACAAGAAGCAAACATAATTACATTCCTTGTATTGACGTTGAAAGTGCAAGTGGAAGACTGCAGAGTTATCGTCATCATGAGAGGAGTTGCCCTCGATTGCCTGTTATGTGTCTTGTTCCTCTGCCCCATGATGGTTATGGTGATCCAGTGCACTGGCCTGAAAGTAAAGTGAAGGTATATATGTTTGTTTACAGTAGCATTGATTGCTTAAAACTATATCTCATTGCTAAATCTATATGGATTGCAGATATTAAATAAAAATGTGGCACATCCAAAATTAGCTGCATTTGTTAAGTCGCAAGATTGGGTTGTGGAGTCTGGGGAATATCTCACTTTTCCTCAGAAACAATCTGTATTCAAGGGTGGAATCCAGCACTATTTAGACTCCATTGAGGAGGTGAGTTGCATATATTGGTTTTCATAGGCTTAGACACTGATATGTTGTTCAACTATAGAAATATATACAGCCCTGTTTGAGCCCCATTTTTGGGCCAAAATGCATTTTACAATAATGTTTTGTTGAAGAATGTGTGGTTAAAAAATAAGGAAAAAATTTGGGTTTACGTGTAAAATTATTTTATAAGAATATGTGGTTGAAAATGAGTTTTGAAAATATGAGTTTTTGGAAAAATGGGGGCCAAACATAGGCACATTTTGAATGAAATAATGAACATCAAACTCTCATTTATGAAGTAGAAGTCTGGATGGTCTTCTATCTTGTGATTTCCTAGATGAGAGGAGAAACTAATTCAAAC
Organism: Fraxinus ornus; assembly: GCA_903798235.1. NCBI lineage: Eukaryota > Viridiplantae > Streptophyta > Magnoliopsida > Lamiales > Oleaceae > Fraxinus > Fraxinus ornus. Next base: position 22,469 of record CAIGRF010292333.1, on the reverse strand, counting down.
TAAGTTGCTTTAAACTATTACAAGGTGTAGTATTGACTTGTAAATAGTATTATGAACTAACTTACCCAATCTGCTATACATGGTGAATAGTTTTATAATTTTGTCCAATCTGATTTGATTGAGTTCGGGATTAACTTGTTTTACCAAAACACGACGTTGCCATGCTAAGTTTGCACTTGTTACTGCAGACTGCTTAGTGCTTTCTCTTTCTTCTTGTCTACCTTATTATAGTTACAGTATTTGTATTTGTTACAGAATACTATTTTGGTTATGTTTCTTTTAAGATTCAACAACTTTGCATATTTGATGTTTGGAGGAATTTGGACTTTATAGATGGTACCAGACATTGAATGGGGAAAAAACATTCGCATAGTTCTAGATATTGGATGTAAAGATTCAAGCTTTGGGGCTTCTTTACTTGAGAAGGACGTGCTGACACTTGCACTTGGCTTGAAAGATGACCTAGTCGACCTGGCACAGCTTGCCCTTGAGCGTGGTTTGCCTGCTGTGGCTAGCCCCTTTTCAGCTCGAAGGCTTCCTTTTCCTAGTGGTGTTTTTGATGCAATTCACTGTTCAGAATGCAATATGGCTTGGCATTCAAATGGTTTGTTTAATCACCCTTTAGCTTCTGAAAAATCGTTTCTTTTTCTAGTTTATTTTATTTATTGACATTAGTAGCTCTGAATTCAGTTCGATTTTTCATTTAATTAATTTTCAGGGGTTAAGCTTATTTTAGAGTTGAGTAGGATTTTGAGGCCAGGAGGGTATTTCATTCTGTCAACTAAACACAACAATATTGAAGCTGAAGAAGGTTTGCTCTCTCCTTTCCCATTTTTCTCTTACGTCATAGGACAATCAATAGGATTGATCAGTAATCTACTGATCCCTTGATTGGAACTGGATAGTTATGTTTGTAACCCTATCTAATCCCTTACTTGGTCAATGACCACAATTATGGGTACTAGAAACTATGAGAACGAGGAGGATGTGTGATACATGGTTGTGCACGTAAAATATAAGTTATAATATTCTTCATTTTTTCTGAGGGCTGGATGAGGCTCTGGGAGGAGGGGTGTGGGTGAGATTAGACTGGATAGCATGAATTTTACATTTGCAAAATTTGGAGGTCAAAATTTGTTTGTTAGAGATGTTGGAAGGTAAAACTAGAATGCACAAGTTAGAAATGACATTTATGAACTGAAATTGATACAGTGTGAGGAAATTTTGCATCGTGCAATAAAGATATGCTTGGTATTGTAGTACTAAAGGAGAGATCCATGTGAAATATTTCATTGTGTGTTTATCACACACTATCTAATGTTGAGATCTAGAAATATTCTGTGATTAAGGTACTTGAATGGCACATTATTATTTGGTTATTGCATTTCTTTTACTGATATAGGGTCACATGTATAGGTCTAAAATTATATACCAAGTTGTTTACGTACAAGCTTCCTAAACTCACAGACATCGACTTGCATGGTAATTGATATGATACACCCATCTTCCCGTTGACCATCACTATAGGCCTTGAGTACTTGTAATTTGGGCAGAAACTACCATGGTCAAATCGTTTGACCAAAAAAAAAAAAATCCTAAATAAATTAAAACAACTTTTGTTAAGAAATGAACCAGTAAAACCGGCCTGTTCCGAGGTTATTTTAATGGGGTTTACATTTTGAATTTTTTACAAATAACAACACCATTTCCCGGTTTTAGCTGTGAAAACTGTTGGTGTGGTTCGGTTCTTATAACAATGCTAAAAACGCCAGGATTGGGCTAAGGACAATTTATCCTTCATTTCCACTCTTCTTTAGTTCTCTTGATTTATTATATTTTAATCAAACGCCTAAAGGGTAGGGATTTTGTTCATGTTGTGCATTTCCTTCAATACGGTAAATCTCTGCATATTGGCGTATTTCATATTGCTCACTGCAGGAGTTGATGTTTGTGAATTTTGAAAGATTATTAATAAAACAACCTGGTACATGATTTTAGACCTTATTGACCTTCTAATATATCTTTTAGCTATGACCAACACCCCAGTTAGTCTTATTTGTGTGACTCTGTCTCAAGAATAGAATTACAATAACCAAATAATAGTGTCATTCTTTATACAGATTCCAAAATATTTCTAGACCCCAATGTCAATAGTGTTACAATAGAAAATGTATGTTGGACCGTTAGTTCCTTTGTTTTTCTCCTCGTGTATGTCCCCACATCGAATAGAAAATAAAAGGGGGGGAGGGGAAAGGAGGGCTATATAAGGAATGTCTAGGCTATTGAAATAAAAGAAGTACAAAATAATTGGAGGTTTCCAAGAAGGACCGGTCTACTGAGCCAGGCTCAGTGACCAAGTAAAAACAAGTGGCGCCCCCCTATTGGAGGGGGGGCTGCCGGAGCCTGGCTCAGTAGACCGGNTGCCCCCTGTTTTTACTTGGTCACTCCACCGGCACCCCCCCCCCTCCAATAGGGGGGCGCCACTTGTTTTTACTTGGCCAGGGCTTTTCCCTTCCAAGAAAGTGGGAGGAATTCTAACTAATTATTGTTTAGTGAGTCTTGGCATGAGATTTTTTTGAGGGGTTTTGGTGACTGGTGTGCAAGAGATTCCGTGTGAATGTAATAATTTTTCACCCAATGGAATCTCTGGAGGATTTGGGGATGAAGCTAGAAATAGATCCAGATTCCTAACAAATATATCACATGCTTCTTTTGTGTTGTCCTATTGAGTACATGATGCCAAACGTGTCTTTATTCTATGACATGAAATTTCATACCATCAATGTCATATATTATTCCTGCATTCTAGTTTTACTTTCCAATGTTTTCTAACCAAAAATTTCCACCTCCAAATCTTGGTAAATGTACATATATGACTATGAAATCCCTTGAATATCCTTCCTGTCCCCATGAAAAATATACTGTATGTGACAATAATGTATCACATGTAATTTTGTTCTGAAGCCCCTTGGACGACTCATGGAACTTTTATTGCTGCTCGTCGCTTTAGTTTCAAAACTTCATCCTTATTTCTTTGCAAAAATGATGCTTGGAATACTTTATCTTCTGTATTCGCCAAAATCTGGAAATATCAAGAGTTTTCTTGATCAGAAGATGGAATCTTATTTGGAAAAAACTAATTTGAAAAAGTGGAGATTTTTCCCTAGGCGCCATCTTGTAACATCAGCTGTGTTGATCCTTACCATTTTTCTGTTTATTTGTGTCTTTCCATGCTTAAAAAATAATTTATTTATTTTTGATGATGCAACGTCTATTTATGTCATTTCACTTCTTTTCCAGCTTTGTCCAAATTGACGGTATCTATCTGTTGGAACATCCTGGCTGATAAAGTCGATGAGGTCAGCGATATAGGTATCAAGATATATCAAAAGCCAGAATCAAATAACTTATATAAACTGAGAAGAAAAAAAGTTCCACCTATGTGCAAGGAAAATGAGAATCCAGATGCTGCCTGGTAAGGACAACAAGTTCACTTTGCACGCCATAGTTTATCTCCCATGTATAACTTGGCACACGTTACTCGTTGACTCTAAAGTTTAATTAACACTACCAAAAATGTTACTTTGCATTCAGGTGCTCACAGTTGCACGTTATAATTTAGGCATGATGTATCTCTTGATTCATAGCTGGATTCGTATATTTAGCCCCAGTTTGGTGAGGATTAAATCAAGTTTTTAGTAGATTTTAATAAAATTTGATGAAATGTGTAGTTGAAAAGTTGCATATCCCATAAAATAAGTGATTTAAACTAATTGTTAACTTTGATTTAGATTAAGGGTGCGTTTGAGGCACATTATTTTGAAAAAATGTATTTTAGAATAGTAGATTGATGGAGAATGTGTGGTTGAAAAAGAAAGAAAAGTTGTTGATGTGATGTAAAATATTATTTTATTGAAGAATGTGTGGTTGAAAATGAGTAGAATAATGAGAATGAGAATTTTAATGTATACCAAACATGGGCTAAAATTAGATTTTAATCCCTACCAAACAGGGGCTTAATGTCCCTTCATATGAAATTTTGGTATGGTAATGTTATGTATAACTTCAACATGTTATCGGTGGCAGGTATGTTCCATTGAAAACTTGCCTGCACGCCATTCCTGAAGCCATTGAACAACGTGGCACTGAATGGCCTGAGGGATGGCCGAAGAGGCTTAACACATTTCCCGACTGGATGAATAATAGAGAGGGATTGACTGCCGATAGTGAGCACTGGAAGGCTGTTGTGAACAGGTCTTATCTAACAGGATTGGGTGTTGACTGGTCGTCTATCCGGAATGTAATGGACATGAAAGCCATCAATGGAGGGTAAGTTAATAGAGTTACTACTGTTAAACTCTATTTGCTGTAGTATCTCATATTTCTAAAACTTATGACAATAATGAACGGACAATTTGAGAGCCAAAAGGCTTATAGAGTTCTAAATTTTATAGTAATTTTACAGATTCGCTGCTGCGCTTTCTGAGCAACAGGTGTGGGTGATGAATGTGGTACCGGTACATGCACCAGACACACTCCCCATCATTTTTGAACGTGGGCTTTTCGGCACTTACCATGATTGGTGTGAATCCTTCGGTACTTATCCAAGATCTTATGACCTGCTGCATGCTGATCACCTCTTCTCAAGGCTTAAAAACTGGTGAGAAATTGCTTGCCAAATTTTGTTAGCTTATCTGGTATCTGCATCTTCATCGGTATTGGTGGAATCTTGAAGGGATTAAGAAATCTGCCAAATGAACCAAATCCACACTAAAGCAATGTCAAAGAAAAAGGAAATTAAGATGCATGCTTTCAGTTTCTTTCCTCTCTCAGTAACTTTCTATGTTTTTTTCTTTTTCTGTGTCTTTATTCCTATTTGTGCTTTGTCTTCTCATAATTTTCCTTTGCAGGTGCAAGCAGCCTGTAGCAATTGTTGTTGAGATGGATCGCATATTAAGGCCCGGTGGTTGGGCAATAATTCGTGATAAGGCAGAAATACTCGATCCACTAGAAGAAATTCTGAGGAGTCTGCATTGGGAGATTCGAATGACGTTTAGACAGGATAAGGAAGGCATCCTATGTGCCCAAAAGACCGTATGGCGGCCCTAAAGCTTTTTATCATGCTAGTGCTGTGCATTTTCAACCATCTTCTACAGGCAGGAAGAGTATATATTTTTTCTTTATTTATTGACAAAAACAGTTTAATACCAATAGTGTATACTTATTGAGTGTCATTGTTGACACTTAGAAAAAGGGGAAATCATTTTTGTAGCTTCAAATGAGATATTTGGGTTCCCCTGTGCAAGCTTATGTATTTGAATATTGACATTTTTTTTTATTGAAGTTTCTCAGATTCATGGTTTTGATATAGATGGAATTCATTGATTGCTTGTTTCGTCAAGGTATAGTACTAAAGAAGGAAAAAAAAAGTCGAAAACTTTTTATTGTACTATCTAGTTTTGTCGAGCACGGTGTGATTGCTACAATTCAATAAATGTTGGTTCATGAACTCTAGCACTCAACCACAAGAAGTTCAGAAGAAATGCTTAAAACTTTTGGGAAAAACATGTACAGATGTTTTACACTCATTCACATGTGTGGGGTCCACCGGAATAATAATAAAAAAAAAAAACCCACCCACCCTCCCACATTGTGTGTATCTGGTGGTGTTTTGTAGAACCATGCTTCCGTACAGTAAGCATGATTCAAAACTTTTACTGAAGAAGCAGCAGAAAATTTTTAGTGCTAAATATAAACGCGACTTTCAGAAGAGAATAATGCGATTTTAGTTGCAATAAAATCAAGAGACTCAAAAATAGAGACGTGGCACCTAAAATCCCTATGAAGCATCAAACTCTCCCGTAATTTCCCTTAAACCCCAGGCTTTTCTCTAAAATGCCTACTATGTCCCACTCCGTCCACTCACGCGCCTCAAGCTTCTCACCCTACTCTCCGCCACTGCCACTCTCTACTTCCTCTATAAATCTCGCCACCGCTATAGCCGCCTTCTCACGCGCCAACTCCAAACCTTCGCTTAACCCTCCGGCCAAAAACCTAGTTTCAAAAGAGGCAAACATTTTTTCACTTTCCAAACCAACACTTCCAAAACATTAGCCCATCGCCTCCACGCGAATTTATTGCTTAACGATGTCCACTTTGATCTTGTTGATCCCCGAGGATTATGAACCTGAGGATATATGTAAAGAAACATTGTTTTCGATCGTTGATTCTACTTGGGAGAACAATTTGTCCCCTCAAAATGGGAGCTTTTTGGTAAATTGGTTAGCCGTGAGTGCTGATGATTTCAGAGTCGGGGCGCTTCTGCTTAGGAATTGTAAATTTGCGGGTTTTGGGGTTGGGAGTAGTAGCTATGGTGAGACCTTTAATGCGGTTGCGAGGATCATTTCTGTTAAATTACAGAAGCTCGGGGCGGTGAAGGTTGTGGGAAGGGCCTGTGGACGATGGAAACTTGGATGAGGTGTTTGAGAGGTGGAGTAAGAGAATTGTTGGGGTTTTAAAGGGTAGTTTAAAAGAAAATGAGGCCCGTACGGAAATTATGGGACTGGGAGTGAAAGTGAAGGTGACGTTGAGTTTAGTGAGGAGGAGGGGGTGAATGGTCAGGAGTAGGGGATTGTTGATCTTGAGGATATAGTGAGATGGGAAAGCTCCTTTGAGAAAGTTGATGGTGGTGCCTAGACCTAATGGAAAAGTTGAGAATGGAGAGAGAGAATTGGTGACGCCAGTGATTCGAGCAAGTTTATGTCATGGTTCTCTTGTCCCACATCGGGAATTCCACGTGAAAATGTGGGGTTTATAACACCATGGGCACCCTCACCTTAATAGCTAGCTTTTGAGGGTGAGNTTGGTATCAGAGCAGGCACCACGTTCCCCGATTGCAAGCGAGCGGCGCGGATGGTGACGCCGGCATAGCAATGTTCATCCGAGACTAGTCTTGGGCTAGTGTAAAAAGCTAGAGGGGCTAGTGCAAAGCCAGTCTGGCGTGGGCGCCGGGATCGGAAGCGTGGGGGTTTGTCATGGTTCTCTTGTCCCACATCGGGAATTCCACGTGAAAATGTGGGGTTTATAACCCCTTGGGCACCCTCCCCTTAATAGCTAGCTTTTGAGGGTGAGTTCTACCCAAGGGGTTGTGACAGTTTAGTGAAGCAGATAGAGTTTTTGAAATTACCCTTTCTAATGAATCAAGAAAGTTTGAATGCGACATATTCTTTATGGTCTGTTTCTCATTCTGTGGTTTTCTTGATTCACTTTACATTTCGTCATAATTTGGTCTTGATTGGATATTTTTTGCAGGGGTATAAAATCATTGGTTCCATAGTGGGGTTAAACTTTTGTAGATGAACCAAGTCTCAGCTTAGAGCGTGGAGGTTGCTATAAGCACTCATTTTTTGGCATTGAGAATCACAGGTGTAGATTAATTATCTTGAATTATTGCCTACGTAGCGTTAACCATTTAAAAGTTCAGTAAGTTCAAAGATTTTGTTTTTCTGTGGTATTTCAAATTTCTAACTTGTATACATGCGTATACTAGGTTCATGGAGGCAACCCCAAGTTTATCATGTGCAAACAAATGTGTTTTTTGTTGGAGACATCACACAAATCCTGTAGGGAAAGCTGGCGGTGGAAGATGGATGATCCAATAGTTATTGTTGATGCTGCCATTGATTTACATACGAAAATGATAAAGCAAATGAAAGGAGTTCCAGGTAGGTTTGCTCATTTTCATATGTACTACTATATTTATTTATACATTTGATCAAACAGATGACCTTGCTCACGACGACAATTGTTATGCAAGTGAATGGTCTAGTAGGTTAGATGGTCATATGTACTGGAATGGAAGAAACAAAATTCATTAAGAGATATGAGCATTTTAGAAGACAAGAAGTTGAGTGTGTTGTAGATTTGCATATATGTAGGGACAACCGTTCTAGGAATTTTGTCAAGACTACTGCAAATCAGGAGTAAAAGAATATTTTTCCAGCAATGGGTTATATACTGTGACATGGAGATGGAGTTGGATGGGTGGAGCATATTAGATTTTACATGCCTCCAGCGTGTCAATTGCTTCGCCCGTTTGACTCTCTTTAAATTAGAATTCTTTCTCTCATGCTTATTTTCAACCACACATTCAAACAATAAAATATTGTGCACATAAACTTAAAATTTCTCCCTAATTTTTAACCACACGTTCTCCAACAATCACTATTCAAAACATCATTTTCCCCCCAATTCTCTTTATAATGGCCATCAAACAGGAGCTTCTTTCTTCATGTTGATTGAACACGTCTCTTCAGTTATTATTTAGCTATTCTCAATAGATTTCCATACCAATGTTTTGTCAATTTGACTGGGATCTCTTATATCTCTTATATGTTGGATTGACCGTGCAGTGTTGATAACAGATTAGATATTTTTGATTGCAGGGGTAAAAGTAGAGCGGTTGTCAGAGGGTCTTTCTTTAAGACATGGTGCCTTGTCTCTTGTTGGCGAGCCTATCATGTACCCAGAGATTAACTCACTTGTCGATGAGCTGCATCGGAGGCGAATCCCTACTTTTCTCGAAACAAATGCTCAGTTTCCTGAAAGGATTTAGATGCTGAAACTATCACACAGGTCTGCATACTTTCGTCATACAATATTTTTTTCTAAAGCGCATTATAGTTTGGAATATAACATTTAGCAGGTTTCTATTTGAATCATACAGTTGTATTTTAGTGTAGAAGCTGCTACAAAGGATAGCTTGAAGGCAATCGATAGACCTCTCTTTGGGGACTTTTGGGAGCGATTTTTTCCTAGTAGCTTCCTAGTTAGGAAGAATTTCCTTTTAATTCTGTTTTGTTATTATTATTTTCTTATTTCTAAACTACTGGATCTTATTGACTTTTGCTTATAAGCAAAATGAAGATGAGGCTTTTAATAAACTAAAAAATCTTATTCATTTTTTTTTATTGAAAACCATTTTAAGATATCAAAAAAAGAAAAAACTTGGGCCACTGTCATGGTTCCCACTGTAGGGTAAGGGACTTGAATCGTATATAGACTTGAGCTCTCCCACTAAGCCTATATTTACTTTAGTTTGCTATTACATATCATTGTAATATGTTCATTGTCTTTGCTATATGTTGTGATTATGGCTTTCATAATTGCATCACGTATGTATTTGCATGTGGCTGGGGGATAATTCCCCCGACTTATTTACTGTTCGTATTCTGAAGTTGCAGAGCTCCCATCTTTAGTTGAACTTTTGTCATAGCATGTCTAGTTTGACTGATTCTGAATTAATGTCAGGATTCTTTGAAAGCTCTCAAGAAGCAGCAGCAGCGAACTGTCTATTGCTTGACACTGGTTAAAGGATGGAATGCAGAGGATGTAGTTCTTATTCTAATTTCTTTGTCATCGGGGATCATGATTTTATTGAAATTGAAGGGGTTACATATTGTGGATCGGAGATCAATCTTAGCTGGTCTTGTTATTACTGAATTGCACTTTTTCTGTGTATATCAATTCGTGTTTCCTCTGACTACATAACATGGCAAACTCTGTAACAGGTCAGCAACTTCAAAATTGACAATGGAGAATGTACCCGGCATTCTGATGTAAAAGAATTATCAGAAGCGTTAGCTCAAAAAAGTAATGGGGTTTATGAGATTGCTTGCTGCATGTGCACTCGTATTGTGTTCTTCTGGCTAATGTCGACAAATTTCAAAGTTAACGATCAATGGTTCACTTGGATAGACTACGACAAGTTCCAAGACCTGGTTGGTGACTTCGTCTCTTCTTATAAAAATGTGGTATCATATGATAAGCTTTTCGTGTTCCCTTTTTACCGAAGTTTCATGTTCTGAACTAAAGGTGGTGGCGGGAGAGCCTTTTAGAAGGATTATATGGCTCCGACACCATCATTGGCAGTGTATGGAGCTGAAGAAGGTGGGTTCGATCCAGAGCAGTCGCGTGTCAAAAAAGAGAGGCATTACAAATCCACCCACTGAGAAGATGTATTTTCAAGTTTGCTTTAAAGAAGAGTTGACAAAGTTTTGGAAGTATTTGCCGTTGTTAGCCCCATTTTTGGCTAAAAATGTGTGTTTGAAGAATACATGGTAAAAAATGAGGAAAAATTTTCGATTCGTGTAAATTTATTTTATGGGATAATGTGATTGAAAATGAGTTCTGAAAAAACTTTTTTTTGAAGGAGTGGAGCCCAAACATAACATCAACTAGAAGACATTTTTTGTCCGAAATGTTACTTCTTTTTCCTTTATGGCCGGTTTGGTTTCAGGCTGATGGATGCTTTTATCCTTTCATTCCTTTGAAGGGATGGACAGAAGGTTTAGGATCAATTTGGCACGGCTTCTTGTATAATAGCTTTACTAGGAAATTGATAAGTCAACTAAACAAATTAAGTTTATGTTTGAGCCATATTCTCATTTTCATTGTTATTATTGTATTTATTTTTAACCACAAATTCTTTAATAAAATAATATTTTTTCATTACATCGATAACTTTTCTTTCTTTTTCAACCACACATTCACCATTACATTAAAAAAAATGCACTCTCTCCTAAAAAATGTGCATCAAACACACTCTTATTAAGAAAATAATTCAAACATGTTAAAATATAGCTTCTTAAAACTGGTTTTTTCAAAAGTTATACCAAACAAGCCTTACTGTAATGCGATGGGTGATTTGATAAATGTTTTACATTTGTCAATGAGAAATTGTTTGCTTGGGTGCATCCATCTGCAAATATTGTTGGCTCGAATTGAATGAATGTATCTACGAGCATAATATTGTGAATACATGCTGCTGCATGCCTTTCGAATATCGAAATTACTCAAGGAAAAATGAAAGGAATTCAAAGATTAAAAATGCCAAACCACCCAGAAAAGAATTGTACCCTTTCAACGTCTGAGCAAAGCACAATTAAAAATAAAATTACAAGATGAACAGATTATCTTCATTACCTGTGGCTGTTCTATATTTTTTTCTTTCTGATTTCTACCACAAAAAAGCAATTTATTTCTTTCTTTTAGCTGCTCTTTCTGGGCTTGCTTTTTCTCCGAGCTCTGCTGCTTCTCCGTGGAGGCTGCTGCTTTGACACTTGTGCTTCTTCACACTGCAACTCTTCTTTTTTCTCTCCTCCTTCTTTAATAGTTTCTGCTTTCTTGGATTCACCCTCTAAAACATCTTCATGCTCTGCTGCTCCTGCTGCTGTTTTAATTTCCTCGATTTTTTCGACGATTTTCCTAGGCCTCCCTCTCTTTCTCTTCTGCTGTTGTTGGGGCTCTTCGCCTATTGATGATTCTGCTATTGCCACTGATAGCTTCTTCTTTCCCATCAATAAAAGTCATACAAATTCTTCTTAATAAAAAGCTGCAAACTCTAAACAATTTTTTTTCATTTTTCTATAAACCACAAAACCAGATTCTATTTATTTCAAGAACAAGTGGGCTTTCTCTTCGGAGTTTCCTATGAGCAGCCACTGAGAACTAAACACAAAACAATCATATCACAAACACAAACATTCGACTTTATACATAAACTATGCACCAAAAATTTTCTTTCCCTCTACAAAAACCCGAAAAAGAATATACTCCAAATTGTACAGAATCATTTCCTAGAGAAATCCACTGAAAAGCAAGGAAAAATACATCTTTTTCCTGGCAATTAATTTATTTTCAGATACAATATATTTACACAGTATTCTTCTGTTTAATGTTTAGCAGAGAAAAAGACCAGC